>JAOTRJ010000045.1:10789183-10810738 GCA_028564905.1 Leptodoras praelongus | reverse complement strand
CATGATAACTGTAATGAGAAAAACACAACAAACCTACAAAATCAATGTGCATTAATATGACGTGTGTGAAGACATTCTCTGGCATCCTCTGGCAACATTACTTAAGAAATATATAGCCAGAAAACGTATCCCACTTGAATAGTACTTAAGATTTACTAGTGAAAAACGAGATAACACAAACAAGAAAAAATTCCCACTTAATCCTACATTGGCAGCATGTAGTATGATGTACAGTTCTGTATGCTAGATAAATGTTTTATCTGAAGCACTGAAGTAGGGAGCTATGACAGAGTTCTTAGTAGCTAAGGCTCTTGCTCTTTATAATACACAGTAATTGAGTGCAGCCCTTGGGACTTCTGCAATGCACATAAAGACCCACTGTAACCTCACAATCTCGTACACACACATGCGCACTCATACTGGTCCAACAGCAGGGAGCTTAGTTGGAGCTGTTTGCTAACCTTGCCCCCTCCTCCATTCCTAATGCAAGATTTGTGACCTGTTTCTCGTAGCACGCAGCACACAGACGCTTCTTTTGGGGGGATAATTTTAGCTGCATGGAGGGCTTTTTCCCACTTGTTTGGCTGATAGAGAGGGTTGGCCTGAATACACTTCACCTCAGTACACTGGCACTGGATTGCCGACTTGAGCATGTGTTTATGTGGATATTATAGCCTGGTTCTACTAAAAAGCAAAACCATGGTGAAGACATGAAAAATATTTTTGGACGAATGTTTGGCAGTATTAACATACAATTATGCGTTTATCATATTCAAGGACAAGTGAATAATTGTTTGCATGATTCCAGTGCAAAGTTCCTTGTGGACATTCTATTTATTTATGTGATGTGGAGATTAACAGGAATTGTTGTGTGATCAATCTGTTTAGTAATTGCTGCAACCGAAGCGTTTTTGATTGCTGCACGTGTTTTTTACATGTTGTCTTGTTGTTGCATGTTGGATTTCTCAATCAATCATGCTTGTATCCTGTGGCAAACGTGAAATTGCTCTTTCTTGGTTTGCAGTGTGTTCTTATATGCCATGATGTAAATAATAAAGTCTGTTCTGGTCCACGTCTCACTGAGGTTCATTGACAGCTTTTGAATATTTATTATAGTGATCAAAGAAGGGTTGGTTCTTTGAAACAGAGCCAGAATTCCTGAAGATGTTCCATAAGATGATGTATTAATGCTGGAAATTGGTTGTACTCATCCATATGTGCAGAGGGAGAAATGAACCAACAAATCATATTGTATTATCACTCGGTCTCAAGTGATTTTCTTTCAAACAAAGCTTCATCCATTGCACGTTGGATGCAATGGATGTCCTGACTTTCTAGGATTTTTTTTGTTGCTGTTGTCATGTATAAACATGCTGGACCCAATAAAATTACCGCAATGCGCAAGCCAACACTGCTGGAAACATGAACCCACGTATATTCCATATTGTTTGCCAGAAAGGGGCTTAATGTTGTTCTCAGTGCAGAGATGTATAAACACTGCTCACCTCTGCTTCACCTCTGTAGTGACAAGCACCTTTAAGATACAGTTTGAACACATAAATGAATGTGTGCTTTGTGGCTATAGATGCCTCAACTTATACTCCTCCCTTTAACTTTTTAAATATGTTGTTTTTCATCTCAGACTTTTTCTGTATGCAGTTCTTTAATGTAATCAATGTCATAACTCTTTCAAAGAAAATGAACGATCAGTGTAAGGGTAGATTCAGTGATGTTGGGCTCATCAAGTTAAAGCAGTAAAACTCTGAACTCTAGGATTCAGAACATGACTAACTGGGCTGGATGTCTTAGGATAAATGGCAGATATCCATGGCACTTGCTCTGTCTGTAAACAGCAGGACTGATATTCTGATATTTGGCTAGTTTGTAACACTAAGTCTCTACTATACAGACCATGTAGTGACGGGTGTGAGACTGTGTAGTTATGAACATACAGAAGTGTGAGTGTCTGTGTGTGTGTGTGTGTTTGTGTGTGTGTGTGTGTGTACTGAGGGTTAGATGGTTACCACATCCAGTGTTGAAGCAATGTGATTGAGATGTGAACATATCAAGTGAGTGTGAGGGCAGAAGGTAACACTAACACACTCGCATACATGCCTGAGTCTAAATTCATCCAAAAATCATTACAATGAGAAACAAATGTTGCATCTTTCGCCACCTTGTGAAAGCTGAGTGTTTGGGTGTACATGTTTTTTTATCCCTCCGTTTAGCTTCTTGCTGACACCTAAATCTCGTCATCAGACCCTCCAGAAGATTGTGTGCATGCTTGTGTGTGCGTGCGTGTGTGTGTGTGTGTGTGTGTGTGTGTGTGTGTGTGTGTGTGTGTCTACGCTCCTGTCAGCTTCTGGGCTGTGCACTGTGAGTGAAAGCACTATAGGATAAGGACAAGGCTGTCTTTCACACGCACACAGCATGGGTGCTCTCTCACACACCTACATACACACAACTACAGTAACCTCATAATGTGTGTTTTACACTAACTTAAATAAGCTTGCATTCCAACGCTAATGTACAAGCAGAAATCGCAGACCGGCAAGCAGAAACCTATACATGTTTGAAATCCAGCAAATCAAAGTTCAACAGTATGACATGTCACATACAAATATAGAAGCAAAGGCTATGGAACGAGGCAAAGTGAGTGAGAGAGAGAGAGAGAGAGAAAGTATGGACAGCAGCAGTTAGAAATCAAGTGCACAGAGGATAATGATGGAGTGACTGAGAGAGTGTGAGAACAACGTGATGAATGGAAGCGAGGGATGGTGCAGAATGGGCTGCAGCTTAAACGCTGGATGAGTTGCTTCTCTGGAAATAGCAGAGCAGGCTGAGAGACAAAACGCTGAGGGAAAGCGAGCGGGGTGTGTCAGCCCTGATGACATTTGGCTAGAAGGTGAGAAATGTTCGACCCCTTCTCATGAAGCCACCGGAGCACAGACGTGTGGAGAAAGAACATGAAAAAAAAAGAAAAGGAAAACCCCAAAAGGGCGACTGACGCACGAAAGTACCACACACCCTGGAAAAGCAATGAGGTAATAATCTGCAGTTTACTCTCTCTTTGGCTTGGTCAGATACACACACACTCTGTTGTACACTAGTCCTCTCATGCATGCACACACACACACACACACACACACACATGCGCGCTCACACGCACACACATGGCAGTATTCACATCCAGAATATGTTTTTTGCACTTATTTATGAATAGGCTGATGTTATGTTTATTACCCATAGCCTGTCTAAGCCGTTGGTGCAACAGGTCAAAAACCTGAATATTTTGTGCAAGTGCTGCATCGGTACAAGACGCTGTTCTTCAATACTGAAGGGAAACGAATAAGTGAATGATGTTAGTAGGCTCATGGGGAAAAGAAAAATTTCATCGCTGAGTTTAGGTTTTGTTCTTTTGTTTCCTCCTCTTAACCCACATGTATTTAGACTGTCAAGCTTATTTATGTGGAAAGCCTAAACCCTGCCTCACTCAAAGGAATGAAGAGTTAGTAGTGGTGGTAAAGTGAAGGAATGAGGAAATGGCCAGATTGAGAATGTGTTTGGAAAGAGAGACGAGTAAAGAGGATAGATGGAAGAACAAACAGAGATGGACTCCGCCACACTGGATATTGAAATAATAGAAGGTACCAGATGTGTGTGTGTGTGTGTGTGTGTGTGTGTGCTAAAACACAGGACGGGTCTGTTCTGGTCTAGCATGGCTTGGCCATGAAGAGGTTAACCCGCCATTCTCAATAGTTTCTTTTACGTTTGAAAAGAAATTTATCAGATATTTTACAAGGGGTGCAATAAAGGAGACTACTTTTTTCCACTGGCCCCTTACACACACTGTACAGCCTAAAATACAAACTAAAAATACAAATTTCTGTGTAAATTGGACACCGGCTGAGTCTCTCTCTCCATAAATGTAGCCTTTGTGTGGCTGTGGAAATGTTATACAAATGACCCCTTTATTACAACCACAAAAACACTTTTAATTATATTTATTCAGATCAGCAAGGGGGTGACCCAAACGCTGGGCTGCTTAGCAGTCGTGGGGGTTTGAGAAAGAGAGAAGAAGGAACTTTTTTTTTGTATGCTATTTGAAGCACATCAGAAAGACATGGAAAGGGTCGCATAAGAAAAGGAGAACGACAGACAAAGCAAAGGGATTTGAAAAAGGTAATCCCTGTTTAGATTGGCGCTCACGTAGGCTCCATCTATCTCCACCTCCCTGGCTTCCCCTTCATTTTTTGGCATCCATTCTCACACTCCCCCCATCTCCATCTCCATCCCCAAGGAGGTGATTACGTGTTTCTGTGGCTAGAAGCTGCCATATTTATTGATTTAGTGTTGCATGTAACAACATTGCGTGGGATGGCGGGTCCCCCATGCTAATCTGCACCTTCACTATAAATACACATAATATATCCAGGTAGTGAAATAGCCAGCTGGAATGTCTCTGTGCGTTGGGTAGCCTCAACTGAGGTAATAATATTGAAAGAGGGAGAGTAATACAGATAGACAGAGAGAAAGAGAGCGAGAGATTAGAGGAAGTAGATAAAGGAGGGAGAAGTAGAGGACCCATTATTCTTCGATCCATCATCCCGAAAGAGCCCCTGCACCCGACTGCCAAAGCGGGTGCTGGGGTGGGCCAAGGGCTAAAAGAAAGAGTGGGGTCTTACTGTAATGGAAATGCGATATGGAGAGCCTTGCATGGAGCTGACAGCAGGCTGGTGTGTAACAGGTAGGAATCGCCAAAAAAAAAAACTAGCTCTGAACAGGTGCCAGAATTCTCCCAAAAAGAGTCTAAAGTTGGCTGAACAAGGCTGGGCCAGGAGAATGGGCTCCCCTTTGACCTGGAAACAGTATGTGGAGAGAGATTACGGTTGTTCAGTGCTGTGTGAGTGTTCACCCTGGGACCTCTTTTATTCTCACTTTCACCCTCCCCATTGCCACCTCCTGCTGGCATTGCCAAGCCCCTTGCCACCAGCTTCTTTCTTTCTCTCTTCCCCCACCCCAACCCACCCCACAGACAAGAGGCTGTTTGAAGGGTTGGTGGTGCGTTCCAGGGGTGAAAGAGGGGCCATGCTGCGGTGCTGCCACTCACTCTCGTTTCATGCCCAGTAATCCCGGATGATCTGGGAGAGAGAGCAGGGGAGTGCAGGGAATGGTCGACTGAGTGCGTATCGCTCTTTCTCTGGCAAGAGTGGGAGTGAATGAGCAAGTGAGTGAATGAGAGGCAGAGTATGAGTTTATGTATGTCTCAGGAATGCTGATCAGGCCCCAGGCCTTGTGCCCTTTATCCCAGCAGGGGGGCTGAGAGCAGTGTGGCCCCCTCATGGAAGGCTTTGTGGCCCTCTCCACAACCCATAGTGATCTGGGTCAGGGTGTAGGAGGGGTTCTAAGCTGGGCGAGTGGCATAAAGTGGTGCTTGCCTGTGCCCGCTGGATGACCTGTGCACCATGGTAGCACGTCTCTGCCACTGATTCAGTAAAAATCATTAAAAACGATTCGGTTTGTGGATTAAGGACATGTCACAGCTGTGTTTGAATATCGGTGACAGCATTTGGACAACAATTTTGTGATGGTCACAATGTACAAAGTAATTAATTCTGTAAAACAAGGATGCTCTGTGGCATGCATCAGTAGTGTAGAGCAAGGGACACACATATTAAGACCCAGGTTATGCACTGTGTGAAAATGCAATATGTAACTAGTGCTCAGGACAAAAAGCTAGAGTGGCCATGAGCCCAAATCTCATCTGCACATCTCTGAGAGAGAAAAACTAAACAACAGGTGTGTGTATGTGTGTGTGTGTGTGTATACGTCAGTCCAAGTCTACATCAGCCGAGTACTAGTATATAGTATGTCCTAATAAGGGGTTTAATCCTAGCCCTAGTGTTGAGCCAAACTCGAGCAAGTGGCAGGGAGCGCGCGTTATGCGTGGAGAGCCTGAGTATAAAAAATATGTCTGCAGCGCCGTGTGTGGACACCCTGCACTTTAAACAACACACCAAAACGTGTCGAGGCTCACGTGCGCGCGGCGGATCGCATGCTCCGACCAAAATGCAGCGTTCAAAAAAAAAAAGAGGGTGTCAAAAGTTTGGCATGTGTGCAGGGATTTAAATCTGATTCACAAATATGCCAGCCATTTTTTGCATATGCTGCACACGTTTGGAGAGTTTTACGCGCGCACAGGGTTATCTGCTGTGACCCGGGTTTGGAGGAACGCACTGGGGCTGGGTTGTCCAACAAAGCAGCACACATCTACAACTTACTACAACAGAAGGTTGAATTGCAAAGGTTCATGGGTCCGCACTGTTCAGGGGAATTGTTTCACTGGGCGTTACGCGGGAGCGAATACCACATGCACCGCCAGAATTAGCGCTCCTTTGGCAACAAAAAATAGGCAATGTTTCATAAATATTCGATTGGATTTTTTTCTCTGGCAAACAATAGGACTACACTTTTACGCTCTAATGCGTGCTTACTTTGCAGCGGTCACGGGCAGCTGGCCATCACTGGAAAACACCCAGGTGAACGCAGAAACGTGGCACTCAGCTGCTTTACACGGATTCCCCCTTCTAGAGCTGCGTAGAGCGCTTCAGTAGAGCTGCGCGGCTGAACTCTCCTCCACACAACACGACGTCCACTCTGGCTCACAGCTTTCATGTCATGCTGGGACGCAAAGAAGGCGTACCGGGAGCGCAATTACGCAGGAATCCTAGCTTTTGACTTTGGTGAATTCTCTGCTCAAAGTCAACAATCCAACTGGATTTGGTTACGGGATTAGAGCAGTAAAATCAGCACACAGTGCTCAGTGCCTCTGCTTTA
This sequence comes from Leptodoras praelongus, assembly GCA_028564905.1. Classification (NCBI taxonomy): domain Eukaryota; kingdom Metazoa; phylum Chordata; class Actinopteri; order Siluriformes; family Doradidae; genus Leptodoras; species Leptodoras praelongus. Next base: position 10,803,901 of record JAOTRJ010000045.1, on the reverse strand, counting down.
CACCGCGCTGAGTCATCGCTACGGAGTTCTGGCGCGCGTCGGAAGCCGGTAATTAGATACCACATTGTCGGAATAGCATGCTTCTCTCCTGACAGCGGAAAATAGTGTATTCCACGTGGACTGACCGCTAACCATACGGCAGGGGAGGTTTTTCCTGGACAAACTGCAGCGATCATCTTGAAACACTACCGGGAAGCGAGCACCGCTGGAGCGCATGTGTCACCGTGCGCACGTGCCTGGAGTTTATTGGGGCATCCTCACCGCGTCTCTGCGCTCATGTGCAAAATAGCTGAGGCGTAGCGAGAAATCGGGCATCACAGTGAAAACTAGAGCATGCCACTCTATTATAGACATACTATATTATATATAATTATAAAGCGGTTTTATAATTCTGTAGTATATTCAGTAGTAAGCTGACTAATTAATATACAGGTATTTATTACTGACTGGTAGAAATGCATCGGCAATACAGAGATCAGAACTGGGAGCAGAAGTGAGGAGAAGAGAGGAGAAGAAGAGAGGAAGAGAGTTGTGGTGTTGCGATGGAACAGGCGAGTGTGGTGCGCCTTTGCGCTCGGACGTGTGAGGAAGCGGACACAGCAGAACAGAGCTGCGCTTACCTGGACCAGCCAGTGGCACGTCTCGCCGATGACAGGGAAGCCCATGGAGCCCTTTGGCATGGGCAGCTTGCAGTTCTTGTCCCGCGTGGCGGTCCAGCGCAGCTGCCACAGCTGCTGAGACACGGCGATCAGGAGCGCCACAGAGGCCAAGCACGCGGCCAGCGTGGCCAGCGCAGACACCAGGTCCAAACTCCCGAAGAGCATTGCGACGAGCGTCCGGGAAATCTCGAGTCGATTTCAGCCTTTCTTTAAACCGTAACGTGCGCTGGCTTTTTTGTTTTCTCCTAATCTGCAGATATTGCGCTGAATGATAGGCTAAGTGATGGAACCGCAGCTGTACTTTTCCGAAGTTTATCTTTTCGCATAAACTAAACTGCAAAAAGTTCAATAAATGGAAGAAAAGTTGGGATTTTAATTAATTGTATCCAAATAGAAATAAGTCGAAGTAAGAGTTTGGCACATCATTTTAAAGCAAATCTCTCTGTGGATGCTGGAGTTTTTGGCCGAATGACAAATTGCGGGAACTTGTCAGTAGGCTGGAAGCACGTGGGAAAGCTGGTGACAATTTCAACTCGTCTTAAAATGATCTACGTGAGAAAAATGTGAAAAACTAAAAGTCCTCAAAACTTCTCTTCCCCCCCAAAAAATCTTTTTTTATAGCTATAAACTATTTTGATACACTCAAATTCAAGTACTGGTCATAAGGTTAAATAATTGAATAAAAAAAGGAATAATCCTCTGCGGGTTGTGCACGGATGCTGATGTCTACAGAGCGACAGAAAATCTTCAAATGACTGTAGTGCGTCTGTCTACCTTCTTTTCTGATGCTCTCTCTCTCCCTCTCTCTCTTTCTCTCTCTCTCTCTCTCTTTTCACATAGTTTCTCAATGTGAGTTCGAGTCGCTAAGCGAGCTCCCAATGTGTGTTTATATAGCGGAGGCAGCGAGGCGGTGGGCCAGGGCGCGCGCGGCCTTTAGCCCCCCCCACCGGAGCGAGGCGGAGCGCGCTGGAGCGTGCGGGGTCTGGACACATGCCCACAGAGCGAGCGAGGGGGAGAGGGAGAGAGGGAGAGAGAGGGGGGGAGAGAGAGAGAGAGAGAGAGGGAGAGAGTTAAAAGTTTTTTTTAAGTCTTTAATTTCATGTCCCCCGCTAGTATGAACTTTCCACCTGCGAGCCGGTAATGTGCGCGCGCTGCTCGCAGAGGTCAGCACGTTTTGCGCCACTCCAGCGACACGAAGCCTGGAGCGCTACTGCTGCTGCTCAGCCCGAGATTTTACACAGATAACTTTATTTGGCGTTGGTAATGAATAAAACCTGCAGAGACTAGTGTGTTATATTCTGGGCATTGGCCATGCTTAGTCGTTTTCATCTGCAGGATCATGTTTACTACTGTGTCACGGTAGAAATGGTGGCATTAAGAATGATTTGTTATGGTCATGAATTAACACCATAAAGCCTTAAAGGTTCGTGTAAACGGGCAGCAGGTTGAGAGTCGAGTCGGGTCAGCATGAGGCAAGCGCGAGGAAGACACACATGATGAAGCTGTATGATGTATGAGAAATGATTGACGCATGAATCAGTCCACAGATCAAAGAGAAACACGTCTGAAAGCACGCGCAGACAGCGCCGAGCATGACGCAAACGGTGTAACGAAATAAAGGTCAAATATACAAATATAAAAAAAAATGTTTTTACATTCATCTGTCGTCCCGTTTTAAGAGCAAACGTAGGTTAGTGCAGAGAGTCAGTCAGGTTCCAGTGTCGCCTGTGTGAGCGGGGATATGGTTTCAATTAGAGGAGCGCAGGAGCATCATTACGCGCCGCGGTCAGTTATGTAATAAGTCTGAGAGAGAGAGAGAGAGAGAGAGAGAGAGAGAGAGAGATTTTGTTAACTGAGAAAGGGAACTATAATGGATTAATTTAATCTTATTTTGTGTTCCTATCACTCTAAGGGCCCCGGCAGACGCAGAGCGCAGGTACAGGGACATCCTTCAGGCTGGCCCCCAGCTTTTAAACAGCAGGACGTGCTCACTCTCTTTCCCTCTCTTCCTCTCGTTTGTTTAAAAAAATATTGTATTTATTAATCCAGCTCCAGAGGCACTTCTACACGCTGTTTGTTAATGATATTTTTCCACGGCGGTGTTTGCGCTCATCAGTGCGCCGCTGTTTGAGCGCGTCCTGTAGCGCCGCAGCGCCGCCTAGCGGCCACGGACCGAGCACCGTTCCGACACGGGGAAGTTCAAACAGCACACCGCCGACACGCCTGCAGCTCCGGGAGCCTGGTCAGTACTGACATGTAATATGTGGCTATCGAAATGTAATATAAATAAATACTTAATCAAACTAAAACTTAGCACTGCGCACTACCTCACTTAACACAGCAGATTCAATACATCTGATCCTCATGCTGAGTTTGTTGTGTTAGAAGAAGAAAAGCCTCTCTGTCGGCTACATTTTTTATCTACATTTTTTTTATTTTTTTTATCACCAAACTACACACCATTTTAGTTTGCTAGTTTTTTTTTTATATTTGAAATTGGTTTATACTTGGTGTCCAGCTGTGTTTATGATTGTCAAATGTCTTCTCCAGGAGTCGAGTTGGACACTGGTTTTATCATCAGATGTCAACATCATATCCCAGGTTCATTACTTTTACTCAATTGTTTATTTGGAAAGGTATCAATTATATGCTTGTTAAGGTACTTCTGTTCATGGAAAATGTGGTACATTTATTAAACACTTTGTTTAGACCACACAGGCCAGAGTGAGATTTATATGATGTAGAGGGATGGTAAGGAGGTGGGTGCAAGAACAGGATAATTGTTTATAAGTCTATATTATGGTTTTAGTTTTAGTCTACAAAAATTGTCTTAGATCAGTTTTTAAGTTTACTGTTAATAGTTAAAAAAAAAACAACAAAAAAAACACATGGTTCATGGTCCATGGTTCACATGGTTCTGTTATTACTGTCCGCCTAAGTCTAGAATAACACATGTCAAACTCTTAAACAAATGTGTTAGTCACCAAAACACGACGAACACCTTTTTCCTGGGAGAATCCAGAGGAACTTAACGTCTGTAAGATGGGAAAAACCCCAGCAGAACACATGTAGTTACATGCAAGGCTTTACACATGCTGTCCTTCCCTGTGTCACCCCATGGGCAAGCTACCCTAATTTCCTCCATCTGGTTTAAGGTCATGCAGGAAGAGTTTTATTGGTTTGGTGTGACTCCATAAGGCATCTGTAGTTACAACACAGCTGACGCTGTAAAAAAAAAATGCACAATAGTAATAGAAAACGATGGCTTTGGAGTGGACGATTGTAAGAAAAACTAAATAGCAAAAGTTTCTTTGGATGAAATTGGTTTGACCAGACCAAGGAGCATGGAATGGTGATGAATGAAAGGAGGCAGAAGAAGATCATCAGCAATCACACGAGCCATACGGCAAATTTTTTGTATCTCTTCTCAGCATCATTCCCCATTTTCCATTAGTATTACTCATCTATTTACATCCATGTGAAACACCACAAAAATGCATGCTGGTTTTGGACTGGTACGTCTTCACCTACATAGTCATCATGAGTGTTTCTTTGAACACAGGCGTCATTATCAGCTTCTCTGATTAGTTTAATATGTCACAGATGTTTATCATTCTCTTATAAAGGCTACAACAGGCATGGCTGTTACTGGGCTTGACTGGGAACAGTGTCTGAGTCACACTGCTGTAAATAAAACTTGGACATTTCCTGGGTGTTTAAAAACTAGAAATCCCTAAGGATGGGAAAATGTTACCAAACCAAAGTACAGTAAGTCTAGTAAATTGAAGGTGTTGAACAGTAGGGTCCCAATGCAAGCATAAAACACGAAAGATCAGGATCTGTCCATTACACAATACTAACGTTTAATATGGTTTGGATTAAGTTGTTATGAAATATCAAAATGATTGAATTTCATGGTTATTAAATCTCAATAAACAGACAAATTTCCTTCCGTAGATGCCATCCAGTAAAGAACGAACATCTGGTACAATCAGCCATAATATACAAAAGTGTCTTTTATTGTCATTAGTCAAAATAAATAAATAAATAAATAAAAAGTCAAATAAAATCTGAGTGTCAACTGTTTCAGAGTTGAGCTACAGGTTGTACTAGAAACGTCTGAGTCAAGCACAGACGTGATCAGAGTGAGATTCACCGCTTCCCCAGCACTGTGCCAGGTGTGAAGGGTGTGAGACATTCTGTGCATTTGTTTATCCAAGAGTTCATGACACAAATGTTGGAACTTGGCTTCCCACTTCTTTTAAGAGCACTCTGCAAATTTAAACACTCCTTCTGTGTCTGGGTGTGTGTTCACCCTAAAGCAACACTGGCTGATCATGAAGATTATAGCAGACATTCACAGTCTTCTGCTACGCCCATTTATAGAAAATAAGACAATATATAGGGTGAGAGAAATAGAAAACGCCACCTATAATCTTGTACCTCTGCTCATATGTCAGATGTCATTCCTGCACTTTTCTCCAGATCAGCTACTGCAGTCTCCACAACTGGCACCTAGAGAGGTCCTGCACTTCTAGCCAAGCCATTTACTGGCAACTGGATGAAGTCAATCTGTAAAATATTAATGCACATAAAGATGACATTTCCTCCCAAAACTCATCACCCACCTGATTATGGAACTTGGAAAACTATTTTTAGCTTTCTGCACTAGACTACATTTCTCAGGGTATTTAAAGGGGCTGCTTTGGGAGAACCATTCATTTTAGTAAATCCTCCTGATGAGATGAGTAGCTGTAAATCACAACTGCAAAAAAAAAAGCCCTATCAACACTAAACAGTATTATTCATACAGGAAAGTGCTGAATCAAACCACTTTGCTTGCACTCGATCCACATATCCATTCTGAAATCAGTAATTATCAGGTAGACAGAATAATAATATTCATACTAATATCTTCTTGTCAAGGTCCCGGGTTCGATCCCCGGGTGGGGTGGTCTGGGTCCTCCCCGTGTCTGCATGGGTTTACTCCGGGTACTCCGGTTTCCTCCCACAGTCCAAAGACATGCACATGATTGGTGTCTCTAAAGTGGCCCTAGTGTGTGTGTGTGTGTGAGTGAGTGTGCGTGTGTGTGCCCTACGATGGATTGGTACCCTGTCTAGGGTTGTTCCTGCCTAGTGCCCTATGCTGCCGGCTAGGCACCGGCTCTTCTGTGACCCTGAAAAGGAATAAGCGGTCAAGAAAATGAATGAATGAATGAATGAATATCTTCTTGTCTTCATTTTATTTAGATTACATTCAGCAGGTGGCATTTGTTTTAGAACCATAAAGAAAGAGAAAAAGAATGGCACATTCTTTCTAAACACTGTGAAATTGCAGATATTTGTTTTCTTCTGTATACAAATGTTGCTCACCTTCCAATAACACAAACAGACTTCTGCTTTTGTTCATAAATTACTCAAGTGTAAATTAGACACAACATGTTAAACTTAGCTAAGGCAAAATGACCATAATTAGTGATTCAGAAATCTACCTGCAAGATCTGTCGCTGTCTAGTATTATTGTGGATTTGTTACTTGAAGGGCACACATTAAACCTTTTCTTTCCTCTTGCCAATAACGATAATCGAAGCCTGATTTTGTTATCATTACAAGCACGGACAGTGACAGCATAGCTTATTTTTCTAACCTCATGTTCACATTTGTGTGATTGTTCTTGTGAAGTGGCTCAGGGAGTTGGGAATTGTCTTATATCAACCATACCTAGTAGTGAAATAGTTCACTAATGCAAAATTAACTGAGCACTGCAGTAATGAACTTGGAAACAAATCTAGATAAAGATATGTACAGCACAATTATAATATGACAATTGAATTAACAGTGTCCAAGTATGTCTACATTATGTGAAGTATTACACTAAAAAGCAGTGTGATGGTCATCATAAGTGGCAGCAGGGGTGGGGCTGAGATTCAGCAGCGGATGGAGAGGAGGCAGCTTACGTGTTCACCTACAGTATGTCTGATTACCACAAGTCTACTTATTTGTGTCTTTGTGCTTTCAGTGAGTGCCGTAACCTGAAAGGGAGAGAGTGTTGAAGTTGTCGGAGCTCCCAAGACACACACCAGGACATGAATAATTTCCAATGGTGCCTTTCTTTTGAAAATGCTCTGAAAAGTGCTCTGTGTATAAATACAAGCTCAGAAAAATTCCACCTGTCTCACGAGTCTTCCTTTGCACCCTCACACACCAGGGTTTAAAAATCTCATGACCCATTTCTATTGGCTGTTTCACAGAAGGTGTGTGGCATGTCATGAATGTCAGCTGGTGAAAAACCACCACTTTGCCCATTACCCTTAATCAAGGTCCTCTTTAAAAGAATTGGCATGGACCTAATCAAGCCATTAAAAAGGTGCATGTGCAGATATCGCTTGTGTTGGTCCTGGTGGATTATGCAACCTCATATCCAGACGTTCTCAGGCAATGGTTTTTCCAGAGAGGGAGGAGCTGGGACCAGAAGTAAGCCCCAGTCCCCTATGGAGACTACCACTAGCCATCCCAGAGAGCACAAGTTGCCAGGTTACAAAAGGTATTTTCTGATGTGTTTTCACTTCTATCTGGATGCACAGACCTCACAGAGCACCAAAATAAAATTCCACCAGGTGGGGTTGTACACAGCCACCCATACTGGTTACCCAGACATTAAAAATGTGGTTTGGGATGAGTAAATTCAGGAGTCTCATGATGATTAGAGAAGCCTGGTGGTCTTGGTGCCCAAGACTGATGGCTTGGTCCATTTTTGTGTGGACCTTAGAAAAGTCAATGCTGTGTCTAAATTTGGCTGGATCTGAGGTGCAGCTCACTTTTATGTAACACTGGACAGAACCAAGAGGTATTGGCAGATTCAATTGACTCCAGTATCCCAAGAAAAAAATGGCCTTTTCCAATCTATTTGGGTTACACCCATTTGTCACTCTACAGTTTGGGTTGTTCATAGCCCTAGTGATGTTTCAAAGTATCATGGAAAATAATCCACACAATGCATATACCACTGCTTATTTAGATTAAATAAAATCATTCCTTGTAATGACTGACATTTACATCTTATATATATATATATGTCCTGAGATCCTTGGGATGGGCAGGACCCAATCCAAAGAAGTGTGCAATTGGATGAGCGGAAGTACGGTATCTGGGCTCTCACTTGGGCCATGGAGAGATGCGTCCCTAATTGATAACAGCAATTGTGGACTGCGTAAAATCTAAGATCAAAAAGGGGGTGAGGCAGTTCCCATTGATGGTTATTACCAAAGGTTTGTGCCTAATTTGTCAAGTCACCAGCCCATTGATTGAAATCACTGAAAACCATATCCGTTCCAGTGGACAGAGCCATATGAGTGGGACTGATGTGTCGCACTGTCAACACTGTGAGACTGTTTTGTCCCAGGTGGTGGTGGAGGGAACAGCCCATACTGTAAATGAGTCAGAAGCTCACAGTTGGGGGAGACATCATGATTTGATGTCTGGCCATCAAATGGTAGCCATAACCCCCTGGTACTACCTACAAGGGCATCCCTTTGCCCTATGTTACAGTCATGCCCTGATTCAATGGCTTCACCACATGAAGGATGTCGTTGGTATCTGGCACTTCAGCCATTCAAGCTCGAGATGGTCCACAGACCGTGTAATCACCAGTGTCTGATTGCTGCAAGTCTGAGTGTTTCTGTCTCTTTGTACTTTCAGTGAGTGCTGTAACCTGAGAGGTAGAGAGTGCCATAGCTGACAGCGCTCACAAGACACACATGTGAACCTGAATTGTGTACTAGAACTGTGAAAGTGAATTTTAACATGAAGCGTGAACTTAAACCAGAAGAAAGCCATGAATGGAAGGTTTCTAGTTCTACAATCCTTTCCATTGGTTTTTCATTTTTGTTGAGTTCCTGAAAGTGTCCTGAAAAGCATCATGTATATAAACATGAGCCAGAAGCACTGTAAAGTTCTGCCTGCCTCCCGAGTCTTCCTATGCACCCCTCACACACCTACATCAGTATACTAAAACACAGTGAATAAGAGGTAAAACAAATAGATTAGATGTCAATGAGGGTGAAGCATCATACTGTGTGGCCACTCTCTATTAAAACGTTACTTGGCCTTCACTGAAATGAATGTAGGCATTTTCATACAAAATTACACAAGACAGTGCAATCTGATCCCCTCCATAATAGCCCTCTTCTCTCTTCTCTTCTTATTTTCATTTGTGCTTCTGGAAAAAGTATTAGAAACCCCAGTCTGAAATGTCTTTACACTTGATATGACCTTGACTATGGCAAATTATAAAAAGGTGAGAAGCATTCTGAGCAGAATCCGTGTGTCACCTCTGTTATTTTGCTATAACCGCAACCTCTGAGAACAGTAGGCCAGACGCTGGTTCTACCTATACACCCCACTCCCCACTCCCTCGCTCTCTCTCTCTCTCTCTCGTACTCAGAGCAAACCCAAATTATGACCCATATGGAACCCTTCTACTTCACTCAATCAAAAACCCATGTACATAGCAATTACTCTAATATCATCAGACACTTTAATTTCACTTGGAAATGAGATCAGAAAATCAAAGTCAAACCTTTTTCCCCTTATAAAAACCATTATCATTTTATTTTGTTTTACTCTCCTTTACACACTTGGGTGTTCTCCAAAACAGAGGGAAGGTTTACTGGAAGGAGACAGAAGGAGAAACATGTGGAGTTACTTTGAAGATAAACTGGTTCTTCCAGGGGGGAAAACTATTAATAGTGCATTTCGCAACATTTGTAAAATGTGTCATGAACATCTATTACCCCTGGAATTTTGACTGTTTGCACTTTCAACCTTAGCAATGGGGACCAAAATCAAAGTTGTTAATCAAAGCTGTTACTAGAACTATAAAAAAACAGACTGTTGGTTTTAATTTCAGGCCAAATGACTATAATACAGATATTGGCACTTGGAGAGTAACAGGATCCAAAAGAATCTGAAAACTGAGCAAGTTCAAATCTAATCTAACAGAATTCCCAGCAACTACATTCCAGTACAGTAATTCAATACACTGTATGTTATACTGTATGTCTTGTACAGAAGTGGACAAAAATTCTAAACTTTCGACTGTACTTCTTTCTCCATATCATTTTATAGAATATGAATTTTTTAATTGTACCAAGCTGCTGTCAGAATAGCACCTACCAGTCATTACTCTTACAGCATTTTTAATCTCCAAAAAGCATGGAACTGTGCAAGTCATCTCCAGTGATGAATGACTGCAGCACCTGCTTCCATTGAGAGATATAATCAGTCAGTGACAATTAAAAGTTAGTAATTAGCGTGCAGCTCGGAAGACAATATTCCCTTAAAACAACCGGGGAAGAGTTTGGTGCACCAAATTAGGTAGAAAAGTCTGCAAGTGGAATAAGGTAATTGTGTAATGTCTTTATTTAAATAAAAAATAAAAAATAAAAAAAAAGTAATATTTCAGGCAGCATTCCACATGATTGATAGTAATCGACTCTGCAGACTGTTCCAGTCAAAGCAGAACACCAGGAGACCAGTAAATCTGAGAGTAATTGAACGGCTCGTTGGTCTGAAGGATGGAGATGGATGACTCAGTGATAACCCCTACTGACTACTGACTTTGTGTGGGGCCTATTAGCATAGCCAAGGATTTGGACACACACACACACACACACACACACACACACACACAGACATGGACACAGACTAGTGAGCAACAAATAATGATGTGTGTATGCACACAGCCTATGTTAAACTGGCCCTGCATCATAAGGAAGGACTGCAATGTGGATATGTGTTGAGACAAAGCTTGGACTCCCACCTCCACCTCTCCCATCTCCCCCTTCTTCAGAATCTCACAGGCACCTTGCCTGAGGTAAAGAGACACATACAGAGCACACAGAGGAAACCAGGGTTTTGTTTCTGTACCCTTTGACCCACGGAGTCCATCAATAACCTGGGAGGAGTGGCAGAAGAAGGCGGGTAGCCTTACTCATCCATCTTCATTTGAAGAGAGGAGAACGTGTGTTTGCTGTCTTTCCTCTCTTCGCGTATCACTCCATCTTCTCCCTTGCTGCACTTTCACCCTTCTTCTCCCTCCCTCTCATCCATCTAACCTGTCATGTCTCCCTCCAGTGCTTCGGCTCCCAATGTCTCTTTAAATTCTTGGCTTATGCCAATCGGATATCCATACTAATGTGTAAAGTTGATACAAATATTCTGTTGCTTTAGGAAGTCCTTCAGCAAAAGCAGCCTGGAACTTAAAAGTGTGTGTGGTTTAAATACAGGTCTGATATTTGGATGAAGTTCAGAAGTGAAGATTTAAAACAGAGACTGTTTACTTCTAAGGTTTCAAAAAATAAGTTAACCATTGAACAGGCTCACCAGCGACAGTACACCAGGACAGTTATGGCTACTCTATAAGATAAGACACTACAGGTAGAAACAACAGTTTCGCTCATGTCAGTCATCAGTCAGACGTTTGAATCAATTCTCGAAAACAGTTTTCAAAGGAAATTCATTTTTGTTTGTAAAAGTTCTGTAAAAGTCTCTCTTGAGAGCATTTTCAGAGAGAAAGAAATGTTTAAATTGATCATACTAGATTAAAAAACTAGAATTTTGGTTTATGGACAATACAAAAATTCCAGTAAGCGTTTTAGCAATCGACTAATAAAGATTAATTAAGATATGTGGTGGTGTGGGGCGACACGGTGGCTCGGTGGGTAGCACCGTCGCCTCACAGCAAGAAGGTCCCGAGTTTGATCCCCAGGTGGGGCGGTCTGGGTCCTTTCTGTGTCAAGTCTGCATGTCCTCTCCATGGGTTTACTCCGGGTACTCCAGTTTCCTCCCACAGTCCAAAGACATGCACGTTAGGTTGACGGGTGTCTCTAAAGTCGCCCTAGTGTGTGTGTGTGTGTGTGTGTGTGTGTGTGTGTGCCCTACGATGGATTGGTGCCCTGTCTAGGGTTGTTCCTGCCTTGCGCCCTGTGCTGCTGGCTAGGAACCGGCACCCCGTGACCCTGAAATGGAATAAGCAGTTAAGAAAATGAATGAATGAATGTGGTGGTGGTGTTTTTTTTTTTTTTAAGGCTCCCTGCCTTACATATATTACTGAACATATGATCTTAGTTAAATATCATGTTAACCTTTATGACAAGCAGATGGATCTGTGTCACAATTTATGGAAATTCACATACCCCTTCTAGGTTTAAGCCGATATTTCTTGGGTATTAAAACCAATTAATGATTTTATACATTATTTTTTAATGCTTTAAATCTCCATATTTGTGTACGTTAGGATACTGGAAATACAAATTGGGGGCCTGTAATTAATTTTTTGTTATAGTTATACTGTCTGTACACTTTGTCCTGCACTAGTTTGCACACATGCACTTTATGTTGTACTGTTTAGTTGTAAGTAGCACCATATGTCCTGGAGGAATGTTGTTTAGCTTCGCTGTGTATGGTACACACTGCATATGGTTGAAATGACGTTAAACCCACTTGACTTGAAAATCACCACCAATAATGATAAAATATATTATATTTATTATTGAGCAACACTGGTCATTTGAAATACATGGATTTAATCTGTACTCAATAACCCAGAAACTCGTTGGCCAGTGAATAGAAACCTGAAGCTCTGTGGTTGAAATAGCTAACTAAATGATCATTGTACAAATCTAAATAGTACGCCTTATATTTAACTACAGTATATAGACTATGTTCTGAAGTCAAATAAATATTTCAGTCCTTGATGGCAAAATGATCCCCTGCTTTAGGAGACATGTTTTGGCGCGTAGAACTGATCTGCTACAAATCTACAAAACACCTTCACTTCATTGCACTGTATGCAGAACAAGATTCAAATCACATGCTATTACTATTTGTTGAAGCCGCCACATCACTCGCTACAAGCCGTTGGGCAATTGGTAGGTATATAAACTGCATGGTGCTGAGCCTTTGAGGCGTTATCTGCGTTATCACTTGGAGCAAGCAGTATGCAAAAACAGTGTCTAATCCACTACTGTCTGGTCTTTCATCTGACCCACACGCACACACTGCTACAGCCGGTACTTCCGTCCCCCAGCTTGTGAATACACACACACACACACACACACACACACACACACACACACACACATACCTGTGGCTATTTTTATTTCTCTTCCTTTTGAGACAAGGATTGTGAGTGAACACACTATCAGCTCATGCCATCTGTGAAAAAAGTGTGTTTATATCTACATCTGTTTGAGGATTTGAGCAGATAGGCAAGCGCGCGTTCGCATTCTTCTGCACGCAACATTATTTGTGTTGTACTTTCCCTTTTGTCAAGGACACTAATGCAGGCATCACTGACGATGACCTTGTCTGACCTTTGAGAGCTTTGCTACCGTGATGGAAACTCATCTGTTCAAGCGACGCTGCCAGAGTATGACACAAGTCCAGAAATAAACATACAGAGCTGCTAACATGAACAAAAATTCAACAGTTTACCATTTCTGTTTTTAGGGACTGTCGGATTCACGTCCGGAATGGAAAAAGACACGTCACCGTTCCAGTGTCATCCCTTTTCTTTAATTGTGCCAAGTCTGAAGTATCCTCTCTCTGTCCGGCTCATCTTCTACAGCTTTGGCAATTCCAGCATCCCCATACAACATCCAGAAGTGCATTTGTAAACAGCTCCTCTGAGTCAGAGAGGGGTCAGATGCTGAGAAACGTCCAACGCAGGAACATGTCTGAGGTATTACAGAGGGGGAAAAGGCAGAAGGCAGTATTCCTCGCAAACAATGAAGGATGAGTATTTGTAAACAGTGCCTGTGAGTCAGAGAGAGGTCACATAACGAGAAAAGAGTGTTAGCCCAGGAACATGTGCGAGTTCTTTCAAGAGTGTCACTCAGCCAGGAAGGACAGAATAAACAGTATTTTAGCTTAAAATTAAATGCATGGGGAAATTACTGTGTGCTCATAAGCCAAACCTTTTCTCAGAACTAGAGCGTAATAAATGAAATGAAACTGTAAGAGAAAGAAGGATAGTATCTGCTGACAAAATTAACCTGGATTTCTTGTTCACTTTAGGCAGTTGAACTAAAGTGTGACATTTTTATGCCTTAACGTGTCACTGGGAACTCCAACAAATGTTAGGAGTCATTTGTAAGTGATAATAAAAGTACTGTAAAAAATGAATATGAAGCGTAATCGTTTCACATTTTAATATAAAACACAATTACACTACTCTGAAGAACGTTACGCAGCGTGAATGGGGTTTTTTCTTGGGAATTGTTTTCTTACAGAGCCACATGTTTTGCTTCAAGCGTCATGTACAATAATTTTTGCAAAATGAAAAGAAAATTAGTCAGCATTTACAGGAACATGCAGGAAGCAACATGGGTGGCAAATTTCATTCATTCAAAGCCATTCATATGACACCAACCAGGTGTAAAACATGAATGTTTCGCATGAATATAAATGCTGAATGACTGATTTTTAGCGTACATGAAATATATGACGTGCCTCACTCACATTTTGACCCATTCCTGCTTTAGAAGCAATAAGGATCTTTATGGCAGACACGCACCTGTAGTGTCTCTGAGGCAGATGAAACGGTGGAGGTAAACCTGAGGACATAAACCCAGACACACTCTGCTGTACTAAAAACAACATGCAAATGCAGGGCTCACAGACACTGATAGAGATGGTCAAATCAGTTATCAGTGAATGCACAACATGAGCAGCCTCTTCCTAACAGAGGATCTAACCTCAACACTGGGTGCTTTGTCACTGCGGTGGATGTTAACTGTAGGAAGGTTGTAAATGTGAATAAAGCAGTAACAATTCAAACTGTGATGTATGGAAACTTCTAATTTGAGCATCTTATTATTTAAGATTATAATAATGGGGCATGTTTAGCGGAAAATAAGGAACAACATTGATCAATCAACAAAGTTGACAATTTTTCCTACGTTCCTCCTGCTAGTTGAGTTGCTTGGCCTTGTTTCCATGTCGGAGGTGTGGCTTTTTGGCTGAACTCTTCCATGAAGACCACTTCTGGCCAGACTTC
>JAOTRJ010000045.1:10752451-10768807 GCA_028564905.1 Leptodoras praelongus | reverse complement strand
CACACACACACACACACACACACACACACACACACACACACACACACAAGGGCCACTTTAGAGACGCCAATCAACCTAACGTACATGTCTTTGGACTGTGGGAGGAAACCGGAGAACCTGAAGTAAAGGGGAGGACATGCAGACTCCACACAGAAAGGACCCAGAGCGCCCCATCCAGGGATCGAACCCGGGACCCACTGTGAGGCGACGGTGCTACACACTGAGCCACCATGTTTCCCATATTTCTATATCATACTCTATTTAATTTTTATACCTTTACTTGCAATTTATACCTTTTTTTATATTCCTTGATTTAGTTCTATTTTTCTATTTCATGTCAACATACCTCTGTAAATGCATACAGTTTATAGATAAACATATATAATTTAATTTATTTTGTGTGTGTGTGTGTGTGTGTGTGTGTGTGTGTGTGGTTGTGTCTTTTTTGGTGTTGTCCTTACCTTATTTTTTATATCTTACTCTGTATGTGGAACAGCTACTGGTGCCTTGAATTTCCCCCAGGAGATCAGTAATATCTGTCTGTCTGTCTGTCTATCCATCATACTCTACACATCTACTACTCTTGTGACTTCTATGTTACTACACATAACATTTAACATTCCATGAGCTTCCCTCATTTATAAACCCTCTTATTTTCTGTCCCAAATCTCTTGCACCTCACACCGTCTCACAGTGCTTGCTGCCGTACACTGACTTCACCTACATGAAATTATTGCTCATCACATCCAAAGCACTCCTGTACAGCTCTATAGATATCAGACTGAAGATCTTCCCATCAACTCACTACCTCAATACAACGTTGTATGCAAATCAACACACCTCTTCGCACAATGCTAAAACTCATCCTTCACCCAGCCTTTGTTTCATCCATTTATTTCTTTTTAATCTATTATAAAGTGTTCCTGGCTGAGAATAATACGCCATACAAATAAAAGTATTATGAATATTATTTTAAAAAACCAGTATAACTAGCGATGCAAATCAAGTACAGTGTAACGTATAATGGTTTTCAGGTCACAGGGGTGTCCTTCTTTGTGATGTTGTTTTGACACTTGTTTAGAAGAGAGTTGCAGAGAGTAATTCATAGATGTTTGACAGAACGACTATGAATTAGCTTGAGGAAGACATGGCCTCCCTCTCACCTTCCTGCCTATTCAGAAAAGGCAGAGTTATCACTGGGGCAGAATCCGACTCCCATTCGCGTGCATACACGCTGCATATTGACGCAAATATCTGTTGCTTCTGTTGAGAAAATACCACTGCTGTGTGGCGTGACAGGAGCGCGAGAACCAAAACAAAACAAATAAATGATCATCATTTCATAATGAACTCAAAAACGTGAAGCCGCAAGGGCATGTAAGGGGGAAGAGACTGGGCTCTGAGGTGAGGTCGGTTCATATTGGAGAGCTCAAAACACCTGCGTAAATCTTTCCACGTGCATGTGTCACTATTCCTGGGAAAAAGACTGCTGTTCTGGCTTATAGTTTAGTACTAACTCATATTGGCACACTAGACACAGGGCTACCAAGCAAAACGCATAATGATTAGTAGGTCGGGTAATATAACGGTAGTAAACGTCACTGGAAATCATTTCTACTATTAAATTGTTATACTGCACAAGTCTAACGCAGAGAAATATCCAGTTCTATCACACATGAAAGAAGTGCAATGAAATGGACCTTCTCTCCATCTGCTTCAATGTGGTGAAAGGAATGGATGAGAGGAAGTAAAGAAACGCATGCATCAGCGAGCACAAATCGCAATTGGTCAAACGACATGTACCAGTTATTTCTCTTGGCATGTACCAACTGGGCCATTCAGAACCACCTGACTTGTTGAGCTTTTTACTGTATTGCTCCTGTTTTTCAGGCATGTTTCGAGTTGCTGGCAATTAATAAGTGCTTGACAAAGCAGAGTATGAATTAACTCGGGGAAGACGTGGCCTCCTTCTCACCTTCCTGTCCGTTCAGACAAGGCAGAGTTATCACCAGTGCAAGAGTGCACTGGAACGGTCAGAGCTGTTTGGTGGACACAAACATCTAAACTGAGAGTGAAGCAGAAAAAGTAAAGACAATAGATAGGAAGGTCTCTTGGTCATGGGAGAAAATGCAAGGGAGATGCACGGGGTATTCAACACAAGTCGTCTAAAACGTCTTTTTGAGGGCACGGAAGCTTATATTTCAATAATGTGACATGGTCTAAGAAGACCAAAAACCGGATTGGAAATATTGTGAAAATGCTTATATCAAGAAGTAAAAAGCACTTTTCTTGGCAATAAGCAGTCAAATCTTGTGTTGATGACTCCAGAAACTAAAATGTAGCAGATCTGCTCAGACATTTATTTCCTTTAAAAAGACTTACTGTAATGGGACTAAAAGAACTTGGCAAACCTCTTTTACAACTGAGGCTAAACAGTAAAGATTATGGGCATGCACGGGAGCAAATATCAAGGTATTTTTAAGATTAGTCTGCTTAGAAAACACTTTGCTCCAAGTATAATCAGATAAGTTTAACTTTTTTGTGTGTGACTGTACCACATGAACTCTGACAACCCTTGCGATGAGGGTCAGAGAAAGGCTACTAAAAGTCCACTTATTCACAGTCACCACACCATGAAGATAGATAGGTAGATAAACAGATTCCAGAAAAAAAAATAATACGAGTGAGTGAGAGTTGGCCATTTAAGATAATAGTCGCGTCGGTACTTGTTCTTCCACTGGAATTCACCAAAAAACCTATTTACAGATCTGAGTGGCAATGAAACTGGCATTAGTGATTGACCTACCACACATCAGGCTTTCCAGTAAGAAGCAATGAGGGTTGAAATTGAGGTCATAAGGAAACAAAAGCTATTTTTTTCATCAACTGTCAGATAGACAGAAAATGTTCAGAATGAGACAAGGAAATAAATGGCAAAAAGAAAAAAAAAAGGCAAGGAAATGGCCATGAGGAAAAAGATCATAATTTTTATATAAAGAAAGCCTGGATGGTCTTGGTCTTGTGACAGTTTATACCAAACATCCATGGTCAGCACAAAATAAATATTTGGGAGAAGACAAAAAGTGGAGCAGATGGAGTAATATGAGGAGGTAAGAAAATGGAAAAAAATGTATCCATTTCTCTCCCTCGGCAACCCGGGCTGTTCTGTCAGGACACAACTCCACGTGCTGAGCAAAGCTGACCGAGTGAGCTGGAGTGTTAAAGATAGAAGAGCTCAGACTCTAGATCCTGAGAGACTCCCTTGCTGGACAACAGCCAAGGTTACTTGAGGGTCAGCACTCGGTCTTCTTGTATGTGCTCTATGCGTGTATGTATTACACACAAAGCTTTACGGCTTTTAACATACAACTCTCTCCCAACACTGCCAATTTTCACAGAAAGGAGGAGAGAAATAGAGGAAAAGAACAAGAAAAGGGGAGACAGACAGATAGCACGTCAGGCTTATCGTCCATTGGCTCCAGGGAAACGCAAGCAGGGTCGGCCGGAGGCCACTTGACTGGCCCTCCCCTTCTCCCTCACATATTCTCTCTCCGTCTTCACTCCAAGACGGAAAGACAGGAAGAAGGCTGGAGAAAGTGATTACACCTGGTCTGGTTCTGGCGGTTAAGTACAGGAAGGTCAGCCAGCGTGCACTGGGGGCAGGATGAGTTCACAGCACCACACTTCACACACTTGTCTTTCTCTTTTGCTGCCTCCTCCCTCTTTTGCCCTTCATTCTTTTCCTTACTCTTCTGCTGTCTTCTTACTGCTGTTCCCCTGAGTGAAGACCTTGCTCATCCTGTAGTTTTGACCAAAATTAATTCAATAAACTATTTATCAAACGGGTCTGCACCCGAGGTCCTTAAGCATTTGAACCATACATCCATGATTCAAACATCTGATGTCACTCTCAGCTGTTTATAGTCCATCCTTAAACTGATGATAGGGGGGAAAAACAAGTTGGGGAGCATCGCTGTGTGGTCTGTAAGCAACAGGGCCTTCATCCTTTATAATGTGTTGGCTTGTTCTTCAAATTCATCAATATGCTCAGAGAGATCACAAATCTGCAACTCAAATGCCAAAACCACTAACCCAAAATGCACTGTGAGGTTTCATTCTGATGGAGATTAACATCTCAAATAAGTAACTGCTTGTTACCTTACAAGTATTTAAAGCAGCCGAGGCTCAAATAATGAACCCGAGGGCTTAAACGCTACATTACTCCGCTAAGGAAAGATAATGGTCTGTCAACTGACATGGCTCATCTAGGAAAGACTATATCTGCAAAACCTATCAATATGTACTGGAGAGACAGCATCACAATGCTAGCACGCATGATCCGACATGAATTATGAGCTTCAGTGTGTGTCTTCGTGGAAACACTACCCCGGGCCTGGGATCACAACCAATCATCCTGACATCTTTGTACAAAAGCAAAACATCCCAACTATCCACTCCTGATATGTGGCTGTTTTGAAAGAGATGTTCTGCCGAAAGAGACATTTCGGAGGGATTCACTGCCCTGGTGTGTCATGATGTCTTCACTGCATGGTAGAGAGAGAGAGAAAGACACTGTTCAGTACTCTAGAGTGAGCCAAACTAAAAGAGAATCAGTTGAGATTTCGGCATCCATCTTCACCACAAGAACACACACAGTGTGTCATCCTCATGGGGGTGAAGAGTACTCTGATGCAAAGAGAGATGTCAACCCCCTGCGTGGTAGAATCTTTGCTCCCTCAGCGACTCCATACAAGCAGGGCAGCTCATCAGTCTGACCCCTGGAGACCTGTGACAGGACCTTAAACAGGCCTTTCACTGCCACACACTGGCAGGCCATTGAGAAAGAGCAGGGGCAACAGAGTTAAGCATGACACACTCTGGCCACTGAGAGGAAGCAAGACAGAACAATTACACTGTGACACCTGTCAGTGGCTTGTTTAGCTGTCTATGGAGAGATGGCAACAGGACTGGAATTGCCCCACTTCCTTTTCTTACGCTCCTCATCCCTTCTACTTTCAGCTCTAATTCTTTTATCACATCCCAACTTGTTTTTTCATGTTCGCCTGTGAAAGAACAAGGAAACCTGCACTGCTCCATAAACTCTGGAGCCCCACATAGATCTAGTTTCTGATTCTTACCTTTACACTTTGCGAACATTTCTTTAAGGCACCACACAGAGCTGATGTACATAAGGTCTGGGTCTAGAGTATAATGAAAATAGCACAGGCCAGATGGTTTCATCGTCCGTTATTCATAAACTAGACTCCTCCACTTTCCTCCGGTCTGTCTGACCCCAGCTACTGAACCCTTTAGGTTCTGGGTTCAACAAACACTGTGCTTGACCTACTTGTGACTCGTATTCCATTACAAACACAAACACATGCTCAGCCCATGGACCGGTTCATCCTACTGACATCACTGCCAGAGAGGTAGTCATCCCACCTCTCTCTCACACTCTGTTTATCTTTTCTCTATTCCTTCTTCTTCTGCCCAGCTCCTCAAGTGCAGGCAGATTTGTGCTGCTATAAACGGAAACTTTTTCTACCTCTCTTACTGAGCACAGAGACTCAAAATGAGATCACTTATTGCAGTAGCATGGCAAGTATACAGTGCATTATCACTATGATTCATGATGGTTCAATTATGTAGCGGAGGTTTCGGTTATCTGTGAAGCGTGAACACGACGTGTCGAATATAAAGTTCACAAGCAAAACAAGAATCAATTAAATATTCCAACTCGGGTGCAAAAAAACAAAAAACAAAAAACATATCAAACATGGATTAAATGCGACAAGTGAACAGAGATGGAGGGGAGTAATATACCAACATATAACAAAGAAAATCTCCGTAACTTTTCCGGTCTGACTGTTTACTTCTGGCTTCTTTCCCGGCGCCACGACGCCTGGAAGTTGAAGCTCCTCCCCTCGGCGAATCTCATTGGATGCTACAGAAACATTGTGAACGCTACAGCCAATTGATTTTCACAGTCTTCACACAACGTTCACTAGTAGTGATTATTACAACAATATCTTAAGAACAATACGTGCCTTTGCACGTAACACATACCAACCGCTAATATGTTTGACAAATACTGATGAACAGGAAGTGAAAATGTGTGGGTGGGTTGGGAGTGACTGCAAGAGACATCAATGCTTGGTTCTAGTAGACTGGCACTGCACTTGCTCTACCTGGGAAATGTCTTGTTTCGACTTGGGAAACTCCCACATTGCTAAACGTGCAAAAAGGCACATAAAATTAGTTGTAATTTCCCCAAAATTCCCAGAACTTAATGACATCACCACTTTCATTTTCTTTTCAAGTACAATTCTGGTCAAATCCTTTTTATGAAGTTATGAAGAGAAGGAACGAAACCGCAATATGGAGAGGTACATTTT
The DNA here is from genome assembly GCA_028564905.1 of Leptodoras praelongus. Classification (NCBI taxonomy): domain Eukaryota; kingdom Metazoa; phylum Chordata; class Actinopteri; order Siluriformes; family Doradidae; genus Leptodoras; species Leptodoras praelongus. Next base: position 10,762,412 of record JAOTRJ010000045.1, on the reverse strand, counting down.
TGCAATTACATTAATTAAGTCACCAGAGCTGGGCGGAATATGGACTTTATGGTATAGCGATATATTTTCAAATGAGATATAGGAAGAGACAGAACCATTTATATGGATACAGTTTGATGTTGCAGTTAGGCTTGCTTTTGCATGTCTCCTCTCTCCCACTCTCCGCACAAGCCCACCTCCACTCTCCCTTTGCATGCTCTGTTTCAATCAGTCCGTTACTGCTGTTGAAAACAACTGAATGACAAGTCTAGGAAGTGTGCCTATCTTTTATTGAATAATGTCTATTTATCTTATATTATTTTTCATTTACACGTTTTGCGGATGCGTATTTTTAAACAGAGAAGCAAACCCCGTCGTTGCACCTCCCACTTTTTTAATGTGGCTTTGACTTACAGGTTCAATATTTGGAACCAGTTCCAAATTTCTACATACCATGGATTCATAAAGGCATGTGAATTTCAATTCCTCTTATCGGTTCCTAACTGAATCTGAAGGAATGCACCGTGTTCAATGTGTTGCTGTCTCCCAGCTACAGTAACGTCCCGTTAAGAGTTGCTTCTGCTAAGGGATTGTCTATAAAGCGTCAGATTTTTTTTTCCACTCCTGAAAGAATACTGGAATTGGAATCTACTTACAAATGAACATTTAGCCTGCTTCATAGAAAATAGCGAGAGATATAATTGTATATCGCCATTAAGCTTGATGATCATCCTCATCACTCAGCCCTACAAGTTGAAAAATGCAACATCTCATTCCATCCTACAACCCCAAGCAAAAAATGATGGAATCATCACACTTGGAGGATGATCACCCATATTTTTTATCATTCATTCAATCATTCATTCATCTTCTTGGCCGCTTATTCCTTTTCAGGGTCACGGGGGAGCCGGTGCCTAGCCGGCCACATAGGGCGCAAGGCAGGAACAACCCTAGACAGGGCGCCAATCCGTCGTAGGGCGCGCACACACTAGGGCCTTTGGAGACGCCAATCAACCTAATGTACATGTCTTTGGACTGTGGGAGTGCCCGGAGTAAACCCACGCAGACACGGGGAGGACATGCAGACTCCACACAGAAAGGACCCAGACCGCCCCCCACCCGGGGATCGAACCCGGGACCTTCTTGCTGTGAGGCACCAGTGCTACCCACCGAGCCACCGTGTCCCCCGCCCAGCTTTTTTACTTCATAGCAAATGGCAGAAAACATGTTTTTAAATAGCTGAACTTTCTCGCTTTATGAAAAATTACATTTGATTATCTGAATTAATGGCATATATTTTTCATAATCAAATAGAGGAAAATTATGAAACCATAAAAATCATCAAAAAGAAATCACAATTAGTACTTTTTTGCTATTCCTGGGGCTTTTTGAATGGCCTAAATTCTTTGAGGCAAGGACTTCACTAATGAAAAACAATATTCTCCATCAAGCTGGTTCCAACTTTCTCTAAAAGAGGTTGACAGATCAGCTTTGCAGGACGGCGCCTTGGACCAATTTTTTACACTTTCCACCATAAATTGAGATCCCCGAGATGACGTGGCTTTCCTGAAGAAAAGCTTTAATGCCCTTTACTCTGTGGCAAGATGCATCATCAACTTGTCAATGGAATATCCAATGGAATGAGAAAAGTGTCCAAAATTCAATAATACACCTGTGCACTGACTCATGAGGTAATGATCGCCATCTACTTTATTTGACATGCAACTCCGTATCATCAATGAGTGAGGAAACAGATTGTTTTTCCAGGTTTTCAGCTTTATCTTTCATTACAGCGACAGCAGACAAAAATTCCAGCATCATCGCATTGGCCAATGCAGATTTGTGACTCATCACTGAACATCGCTCGGGTGCTTCTCTTTAGCCCACTGTTACCTTGTTTTCTTATGTGTAGGTGTTAGTGTTGGTTTTTATTTGGCTTTTTTTTATATGTAAATCCCATTTCATTCTGGGGCAGTGGTAGCCCAGTTGGTTAGAACTCCAGGGTGCTCCAGGAGGGGCTGCTGATGTCAGACCCCTGAGCAAGGCCCTCAACCCACTGCTCAACTCCGTCCCAAAGCCCCGCTTAAGGGGAAGGGTTGCACCAGGAAGGGCCTCCGGCATTAAAAAGTGTGCCAGACCAAGATGCAGACTTGATCCGCTGTGGCGACCCCGAGGAGTAGCCGAAGGAAATGCGTATGTAAAATTAAATACATTTCTTACAGTTTTGTCACAAACACTGACTTCCGTTTCCACCCATTTGTTTTGCTGTGCCTTTTCTATTTTCAAGGCATATTGCTCGAGTCTTCTTTCTAATGCTTTCTACCCGTACGTTTTCATTTCATAACCTTAACATCTTGTTTATAGTTGCACCAAATTGTAGACACAGCTAACGAGCAACACCTTTTGCCATACTCTGTGTAGGATTTCCTTCATCATTCTTTTCATTGTTTCAATTCACAGCTGTCTTGTTAGGGCCATTTTCCTTTCAATTTTCCAAGTCAAGCTTTTTAAGTTCTGTACATACTGCCTCTTAACTGCAGACTAATTAGCATTTTTCGACACATGCTGGCATTTGATTTAGAAATACAATTTCCAAGGTGATACAATCATTTTTCCTTTATATTATCTGGAAAAATTCCATTCATTCACATAATCTCATTTCATTTGTTATAGGCTATGAAGTAAAAAAGCTGGGTGAACATCCTTCAAGTGTGGTACTGCCATAATGTTTGCTGGGGGTTGTATTCAGAAGCATCTTTACCCAACATTCCCCTCGATTAGTTGTAAGCCATGATAAAAACTAGCAGTCAAGCACATTCTGGCATACTGCCTCTCTAGTTACATAGTGTAAGGCTCTACAGGTGTTGTTAACAGGTGTTAAATCCCAGTCCCACCTCGGAGGAATTCTAACCAATCCCACCTACGGCAGCGACAAGTAACCATGCCTGCAACAGTGAATGAGCATGGTAAATGTATTCTGCCATGTAAGCTTTGTATCTGACCACTTGCTCCCCTCCATTAAAGTAAAAATTGCCCACACCTGCCACATGTTAGGATGAGCAGGATCCCAGTCCTGCCACAGAACTCTGTGTGCAGGCATGTGGGGAACAGAACAAAGTAGGCAATTTCGCCCCATTTTTACCCCTTCTGCTGCATTGAAAAAAAAAAAAAAACAAAACAGTTCAGTGTAGGTGGCCAATTATGGTTTCAGTAAAGCTTCCAAGCTGGTGGCACTACATTAAAGATTAAAAAAGTTTAAAAGCAGATCCGCTTTGTTTAGTGAGGGGGAAAAGAATTCCTCAGATTCCCTTACATTCCTTGGCTGAAATGTAGAACCAGAAAAGCTCCAAGTTTCTTGGTGTGCACACCATGTACAAGCTCACCTGGATCCTCAACGGCCAACAGTCTTGCAGAGGATGAGGAAAGCAAACCTCCACCATTCCATCCTAACCATTTTCTTGAAGTGGACAATAGAGACTCTCCTGATCAGCTGTCTCACTGCCTGTTAAGGGAACTGTCAGCTGAGATCATCATCAGGGTTTTGTATGCGCAATCAATAGCTCTTACCAAAATCACTGCATAGTCAAGGCCATTCAAGTGTCTTTAATTGTCTGCTCATGGGGGACTATTAAAGAGGGGTGTATGAGAACAGAGAGAAAGGTTATTGATGTCAGCAGACAAATACTTTCTGGAATTGTAACATGAAATTAAAAAATGCTCGGAAGTTGTGCAAGACTCAGGGAAAAAAAAGAGAAAAAAGAACTCACTGTTTATTAACAAACGGCCGCACATAGAAGTAATATAAATACTCTGGATGTCGTATGTTAACCAAAACTGACACCAGTAATGGCACTAGATTAAGTTGGAAATATTTATTCTTGTAAGACCTGAGAAATCCTGAGCAGAACCAGTAAGAAGAGAAAAAAGCATTTTCCATTGGACATTTTAAACACATTCCAAGAATTCAAGGATAATGCCTGTGGACAGGCCACAAAAATGCACAGCAGCCTTCTGGCTCTGAAACTTATGGTAAGACGAACCGAGTTTCGAACCCCCTCCGACCCCCCCAACCCAATCTCCCTGTAAAACTGGCACATGAGGTGAGGGGAAGAGGATCCTAAGGTACATTCAAACCTTGCCTCTTTGGTTTGGCCATTTTCCCTCCCTCTAGCCTATACTAGGGAATTGTTAGCCAAAGATATTATTAGTCTGACTAGGATATACCTGCCAAAGTGCAGTGAACCAATACACAGCTTTACTGAGGGCCTGCAGCTGCTGCAACGGTATATCAAAGGGTCTGAAACAGTTCAGTGGCTATAGACATGCCTAGCCAACAAATCTCATATTATACAGGCATTGTAAGCAAGGTACAACCATCTTATGATAAGTCACTCAAAACAAAGGTTCACCGCCTACAGTACACTTTAAAAGGTCTTCATGGACTCTCGTATCATCAAAAGCCCCTCCTGAATCACACCCTACTGTAAGTCCTTGGAGGAATTTTGGCAGGCAGAAGACTGAGGACAAAGTTATGATAGGCTTTGACCAAGGGTGTGCACAAAGCTTGGGGGTAGGGGTGGTGATGTGTGCTGCCATGCCACAGTGTCCAGCAGGCCTCCCACACACCAAGGCCGGCCAAGGGTTCCCACCACCACAAGACTCTCTGCCGCTAAATATAGCTGCACAGCACTGAGCCGCAGCCAGCAGCACTGTTTACACTGCCCACTTCTGCTTTCTCACTCTGTCTGTCGGAAAAGACTGACTCTCTTTATAGCAGTCACAGCTGCTTACTTCTGCATCACTTCTGCAGGCAAAATTAAGCAATGCAAGAATGCTAGGAAGGCTAGGAGACAACTGAGGGAAACAAATACCCACTCCCATTCTGAGGTACTTTGTCCTTACCATGTGAAGTCCCACTGAGAATATAGATTAAAGCAAGAACGTAAACGTTACTTTCTGAAAAGCTTTTGTCACCTTTGTTCTACCTACATTCTATCGGTCATAATCGGTCCCATCAACATGTCAAAGTTTCTCCATTTGTCCTACTTATGCCTCAATGTCTCCTGAAGTCTGGATGCTTCACTCTTTTCATATTTGTTTCTCTTCAGATTGAAGTATAAAGCAACGCTCAAGATTCTCACCAAACCCCTCCCAGAGTTTCCGGACCTCTCTGTTGTCTGTCTCTAGAAAGATTGACCCACAGCCCCATCCCAGGACCCGGGAGTCTGGTACACAAACGGGCCCTTCAGGTTGATTTATCGGGCATATTCATTGCCAGCCCCACTGGGGGATGCCTGGGTCAACGCACTGGTTCTGACACCACTGATCTCTACAACAGCTACAAAAAGAGAGAGGGGAAGGGGTGGAATCAAAAGGGGTGGAATCTAACTCCACCTTACTTTGAAATTATGATGAGTACACTGATAACCAGTAGCCCATCCAGACAGCCGACTCATTAACGGGGACCAAAACTGAACCATGTATTTATATGAAACAGCCATTGCACCTTGCGTTCTTTTCTGCAGTATACAATTTTGCCCCACTTAGAAAGAAAAACAAAGCAAAACCACACATGCTTGTTCATGGTGAAGTCATGGTTTTAGGAGAAAAAACTAAATGGAAAACAAGTGGCACTGCATCATGATGGCAGGCGGGACAAAACAGGATTGTTTTAGTGGAAGAAAGAGCTATCCGTCACTGTCTGTCAGCTCATTCATCCACTGCTCCACGAGCATCCAGCCCATCCGTCATCCCCTCTCAGCCTCTGACATTTGCTCAGGTTGGCTACTTTGGCTGCAAAGGAGGGGGTCCCGAATATGGAAACTCATACCCTCAGTGTTATTCTTTCCCATCCCCTCTAGACCCCTTAATTTGCCACCCACCACCACAACACATGCACAGACTATACACTCTTCTTCTTTTTCAGAGAAACGACTTGTATAAACCTCAGGAGGAAAGCCAAAGATTTATTATGGCTAATGCACAGAGGGGCACATGGATTGCATGCTTTTGGGCAAGATTAAAGTCATTTTAGCATTGAGAAATACTTGGATCTGAAAGTACAGGAATTCAGAGCAGTTCGGTGTTCAAGTGTTAAAAGAGGAAACGGGGATAAGATGAGCCGTAAAAAGCAGGCTTACAGATACTCACCTAAAATAAAAAAAAAGAAAATACTTTAAGGTACGTCTGCTCTTAACAGGAAAGTTCTGGATGAAACGTTCTGTATGTATCAAAAGCCATGGGATCGCAGATATGTATGCAAAAAAATAACCTCAGACGCACATTGAGGGCAAGTTAAGGAAAGAAACTTTCAAACAAAACCAGGACTGAGGTAGAGGTTAAGGGGGATGGAACTGCTGGATAGGGAAAGAGAATAAGTGAAAGGAGGGGATGCTTAGGACTAAACAGGAGAAAACAGAAGAAAGGGGGAAGGAAGAATGAAAGAAAAGAAAAAGGGGTGGAAAAAAAAACAAAGACCTACTTGTCTCAAATCGATGAAGGCGAGCAGCAGAGTGTCCCCCTGGAAGCCAGGCACCGGGCCGGCCCTGGCAAACCCTGTGGGAAAGAGAGAAGTATAAAGAGAGCAGGGAATTCGCCATGGAGTGGGAGATTGGCAGACGGATGACAGCCAGGACAAGGGGAGGACAGGGGGAGGTTCAGTGGGGGCAGGGGAGGTGGATTGAAGGGGGGTTTTGGTGCTTCTGCGGGTGTTGATGGGGGGTGAGCGCTGGGTGATTTGGGGCAGCCCCTGCCACAGAGTCATGTCTCTGGTTCTGCCACTGGCTTTGTGCGATCCCTAAAAAAACTCTTCATCATCAAACTCTCATTAATTCTCCCCCAGTGTTGATTTGACAAGTCTGAGAGTGGGGTGGAGTATGAGTGACAGGGGCTCTGCCTTTACCTCCACAACCTGAAACCCACGAAGCCGTTCTTCTGAACATGTGGCGCAGCACAGGGCAAAGGTGGGGACAAAACCTTGTGAAAAGGCAAGGGGGATTGTCGAAAGGTTTCAGGGGGTTGGATGTGAGGCCACCAGAGCGTTCTCTGGCTTTGGCGGGAAACCCGTAAACAAGCAGCTTCACCATTCTAGAAAACGGAATGTTTGACACACAGAGACAAAACAAGCTGAGCCTGGGAGAAAACCCTTTCTCCTCGCAATGCTGAGGGCTTTTTTCCCCTCTCACGCGGATTACATGCCTGCCATCTTTATTTCTGACCCCTGCACTATACGTAAGGAACTTTGGGCAAATGGCAGCAAAGTAAATGTGATGCATGTCAGGCTACATCAAATCAAAAATACAATTACAAGACTAAAATAAACAAACAAAAAAACTTCAAAGCTTTATTCTAAATGCCACAACACAAGCTGCAAGCAAAGAGAAATGCATGGGCTTTCTCAAGGGCACATAAAAACCCAAATGTCCCGCTGAGGACTCTAGCGACAGTGGAAATTTCGCCATTGCATCACTTTCTCGATGCCCTTGTTTACTTTGCGCTTGACGGACTAACAATGAACTGTGGCCAGGACAGAATAACGTCAGGAATAAGTCATTTTGCGGCTTTGCTAATGAGCCTAATATTAAATGATACCAAAACCACATTAACGATCAATCCTGAGCCTTAGACACTCGCAACACTTTTGAGTCAGAAACAGGCACAGCACCCCGAGTGTGCCACAGAAAGCCTTTCAACAAAACGTTAGCATCACTTTACTACAATATTCCCATAGATGCTAAAATTCCTGCTATTCCCAAATGTCCAAGGAACCCATTTCCTCTTCTCTTCTCACACCCGTCTTTACAGCCATCACAGATAAACGTTACTGATGAGGGATTCCTCCAGACACATTCTCTGAGTACTCCTGTGGTTACGTTACATGACGTTATTTTTGTGCCTAGTTCTGCCTTATTTCCTCAAAGCCTCCATTACCTCCATCCAAGCTATCTCACATTTGCTCATCCACACAAACAGAAAAGACACTTTCCACTCGAGCGGCATTTCGTTTCCAGCCAACAGTTGTGGTTCTGTAAAAATGAAAGCAACAGTATGGCAAATCTGAAGGGGATTTTGCACGGTGCCGGACGTTAGGACAGTACTTATCAGTATGATGGGAACACAAAAAACTAAAATGCCTACAGATGGTGAAACCACAGCAGTTGATGTGGCAGTCTAATGGAGGAAGGTCATTTTGTCTCTCTGCCTGTGATCTCTGGCTGATGACTTGCACGAGGCAAAGATCATGGGAAATCCATTAAAACCAGACTGGGTCAGACGCTCAGAAGCGGTTTCAGCTGTGGTCAAACCGAATGCTGCTAGAAAAGACGAGCCTACCTACACGGCTAGCAATGAGACGAACGTCCAGCCTTTTTTTTTTTTCTTCCCTCAATTCACTCTTTGGTGAGTGTGGGATCAAGACCGCCTGATATATAAAGACACATAAAGGTGGTACTCACTCTCGCACTCTTTGACATCCACGTTGAACTGCTGGAGCGCTCCCATAGATACCTGCCTGACATCAGCTTCAAGCAGCAGCTGCAGCAAGGAGGTGGACAGATGTTTACATGCAGACATGCATGCCGTCTGAGCGACCTTTCCCTACACGTACAGAGAAAAAGATAAAAAAAATCAGTGACAGGATGATATGATAGGATTTGTGCACAGGCAAAAAATTTGAATTGCAGAAAAACAAAAGGCTGTAATGTATATGCCTTGCTTTCTCAGTTCCTAATCCCACCCAATGCAGAGAAAGACACCAGCATTACGTCTGCTAGAAGACTAATGCACACGCTCAAATACAGGACATTAGCATAGAAGTGGTAACCTTAGGCAAAAATATTTAGCAGAATAAATACTTTCAAATACAGTAAACCGTTTGTGCGCCTCTCTCTTACACAGACATATAAAAACCTCAAATATTCTCGTCTGCGGTCCAATTCTTTTCTGAAGGAATCTGATCTTTTCAGGATGGATCCAAAGATTTTATTTGATACTAAATCTTTAAGAAAACACAATGAGTAGAGAACCTGGAATCTCTGATTAATAGGGTCAAAAATGAAGAATACAACACAAGTATACTAGCTCCTGGCAAAGCATGCAGAAATCATTCCAAATAGGTTAACTTCAGAGTAAATCCAGAAAGAACACCACAAACCCAAATAGACAGTGAAACACAGGAGGAAAGAGAAAACAGCTAAATAACAAGAAGTAAATAGAACTGCACAAATCCTGAGGTAGCCATTGCTACATTTGGACTGCAAGCATGCTTGTAATTCCTCCAAGCTAGTATGGCGTCCTATCCTTACAAAATAACCTGAGTGCAGTTGCTTGTTATCAATGAGGCTGGTGATACCTTGTGTATAAAACGAGACCAAATGAAACTTTTCTGTTCAGTGAAAAAAAAAAAAATAAATCAAGTGAACCCAGATAATCACATTGAGAAAGTAGAAAAAGAGAAAAATGAGACAGAGAGCAAAGACAGCCCGGCTCTCTGGGTGGGAGAAATGGCATTACTCTCCCCTGTCAAACAGCAACACAACCAAATGTGGGTGACAGGAAGCTCATGTGTTCAGAAGAGATTATTCAAATCAGGTTTTCCAGTTGTTATCCAAAATCCCATACTAGCTCCACCAACCTAATGGTGCTAAAATTAGAAGCACTGACTTTAAGAACTGAATGATGTGACTGGCTCGCTGATTGGAGCAATTGATGGGAGTTGAAACACAGGGAGTAATGGGAGCTAAGAGATACAGCCGGATCAAAGCCTAAAGCTGGGGTGAGGAGACAGGCGAGTATGGCTAATAAATGGGAACTCAAAAAAAAAACAACTTTTTTTTTTTTTTTTTTTGGTAAGAGGCTTTTAACTGAGAATAAATGGGCTATTGTAAATATTAATGATCTGCAACCGTGCGACACGGTGGCTCGGTGGGTAGCACCGTCGCCTCACAGCAAGAAGGTCCCGGGTTCGATCCCCGGGTGGGGCGGT
>JAOTRJ010000045.1:10723957-10738718 GCA_028564905.1 Leptodoras praelongus | reverse complement strand
CGCCCCACCCGGGGATCGAACCCGGGTCCTTCTTGCTGTGAGGCGACGGTGCTATCCACTGCGCCACCGTGCCGCCCTCTATTAATGTCTTTTCTTTTCTTTTTTTTATTAAAGAGGACTGTACAGTGTGTAGGGAGCGAGGGTATATCACTTCACCCGAAGTTCTGTTGTGCTGCTGCTATGTGATTGGCTCATGCGATTTTACCTCAGAGACCCGCTCCCGCAATGGGAAGCAGTTTATGTAAATATTTTTTTATTAATTGCCAGAGGAATGAGTACTATTCAGGGACACAGCAACAGTTTAACAATAGTATACAATGAGAATTAAAAAGTTCAAGTAAAAAAAAGATATATATTAATAACAATAAATGAAAAATGTAATACGAGTTTGGGATACAGCTTGCGATCGGAACGCAGAATAAAACGAGTAACACAGCGGTCAATCGGTCAATTTTGGAATGTTTGCGTTCACTGACGGCACTGCGGGTTTGTGTGATCTAACTAATTTTTTATCCGCGTTAAAATTTTTAGTGCCGTTACATTTTTTTTTATCGCAGTCAATTCTTTAACACATTAAAGCGTGTTAATGCATTAATTTCACAGCACTAATTTTTATATATTTTTACCTAACTAATAATATTTATTCACATCACGAAAATTTTGAAAAATAAATGACATGATTTTTCATAAAAATGGCAATTTTCTTATTATTACTATTGCTGCATAAATAAAGGATTTATTTCACAAAAAAATAATAATAATAATAAATAAATAAATAAATAAATAAATAAAAGATTTTATTATGCATGCAATAGCGGGTTAAGAAGGTTCAAAAAGTGTGCTTCCCTAGCGGAACATGAGAATGAAAAGGAACATTACACACAGACTTGGTAGGATTCACTCAAAACACTTACCACTGGCCAAGAATTTGCAAGTAATGCACTGTTCATGTACTAGATTGAAGTGCACAGAACTCCAGTGTTGGCCTACCTACAAGAGCACATAAAGCATCTCACCTCCGCTAATCCCACGTTCTTCTTCTTGATGGCATACTGAAGGCAGTTACTCAGAGTTCTTGTGAGCAGCAGGTTAGTAGACTTGCGTATCATGTCATCAATTTCTGTAGAACTGAAGCCAAGAACAACTTGATTAAATAAGGCAGCATATAAGGTAAACAAATATACTAACCTATAGACATGCTGAAGGAGATTTCTTTCTGCCTAAACACTGGAGAGAAACAGGCTGTGAATACAATCAGATCATTAAAACTCTTACAAAACTGTAGGAAGCTCACACATGGTTTTCCACATATTAATACAAGTCTATTAATATGTAACTATTATATCAGTGACCTGCCGTTACTTAAGACTTTTTGAGAAATGAAACAAACAAGAAGTTCTCTGGGACAGATTTCAATCTAAATTATTCTGAGGCAAACCAACCAAACCACAAGCCTGAATGTCTAATTATCCCAGCTCTTGACAGAAGAACCAGAGCTCAGGTTCAAGAGAGAAAGAAGATATAGCAAAACAGCACCAGAAATAGATCAAGAGAGAGAAATGGTGAGACGGAGACAAGAGCACTCAGATGGGGCTCTATAAAAGTGAATGACACCTTATGGGCTGCAGCTCTGCATTCTCCAATACTAGAGATGAGGCAAACCACATCAGCAGACACAGAGCATAAATCACAAAATCAACACAGCGAAGAGAAGAGAGTTCACTATGCTTTCTCACTCTCGCTGTGGAAGAGTGAAGTTTGATGGAGAGTGGGTCAGGAAATGGCACAAGTGGGGCTAATTATGCAGTGAATTATCCTTGTTACCATAAGTACAGCTGGAAGCATCTTCTCTACCTCCCCTCTACCGGGAAGGAGAAATGAAAGAAAGGGGAGAGAGAGAGAGAGAGAGAGTGAAAGAGAGATGAAAAAAATGAGAGAGAGAGAGATGAGAACAACGTGTCTTTGCCATGCAAATTAGTACAAAACAAGAGCGCAATGGCTTTTTCTCTCTGAGTACCAAACACATTCCTTATAAATTACTAAATTGTCTCACATTGTGTCAAGAGAGCCACTGGGAGAATTTCAGAAACATTTTCTGCTCAGTGGGGGAAAGAGTTTCTTTAACTTGGCAATAAGATGGACAGAAGAAGAGTGAATAAAAAGGATGTTAAGAGAAGGACAAATGGCTTTCAATGGGAATAGCTCAGTGAAGCAACAATACTGGATCAGGCCTAATGACAAGCAGACAGGAAACTAAGTACGTCGTCCTGCGGAAGGCCCAGGCCACAAATGTGGTGTCAGACTTTAAAAAAAATTATAAATAAATAAATAAAAAGATTAAAAAAATGGAAATGCATACATTAGAGCTCAGTCAATTGTCTCAGTTATTTCATTGATTCGTTTAGTGTGGCAGACTATGGACAACATGCATACCATTAAATATCTTAATATAAGATCTCAATAAAACTGTAGAGGTCATACAGAGGGAAGTGGCTGGAAATCAGCAGGATAATTAAGTCCATTAGACAAACAAAAGGAAGGAAATGTGTGTGCAGAGGACGAGAGAAAGATGGATTGTATTGTACTGAATCTTTGTTCACTGATTCATCAAATGCAGTTTAAAAGCCAAGCTAGCTGTCTGTTTATGGACTATTGAACCATCACATTTATGCACATCAGGACCTGCATGGAGTAAAGGTTAGCTGCTACATGGAACTGCTTCAACATCTGTAAAACAACTTCAAAATGCATCCTTTCTCACTTGGGGTTCAAGGTTCAGCAGACATTCAGATGGGAGACATTTTGAATGTTAAGAGAAATTCCTCCAGTCTGGTCCAACCACCTGCACATGGGCCAGCACAAACTCCCTCCCCCCTTACTGCACCTCATCTTAATATTAGCAGAGAGAAACCACAAGGCCTAATTGCCTCCGGTGGACTAGTCTGGGTAGAATGCAGAATCAATGCTCCTCTCCTTTGGTCTGTCAATCACAGGTTTCCATTTCCTGTAGCACTAGCTTGACCCCTGCATCCTCACACATGCACACAACTATGCACAGACACACATGTATATACATACATACAGATTCCCTTACCATAGACCCTATTTCAGTTTGGTCTGGGCCTTACTGTTCTACTCCTATGCTAACAAGGACACAACTTTGCAGAGAAATATGTCTAATATGTGAAAATCCCTCTAGCAAATTGTTATCTGATGCCACTGCTAAATTAACAAGAGATTAAGGAGGATTCTGGGTTTATTTGAAGCCCTGGGACCCCACATACTGAGGCACGGTCTTTCCAGCCCCCAGCCAAAAAAAGATGGGAATGTTTATTTTTGAATTTTAACAGACACCCGAGCACAAGGCATGGCCAAGTTCCGAAAACCACACAGAACAAGTCTGGTGACTGTGGTGATGAAGAAAACGAGAATGGGAGAAGTCAAACTGCGGCCGCAGAAACAGAGGCCACTAGAGGAACAAGAGGCCACAGCACTATCAAAGTACTGATTTCCCCAGGCTCAGTACACACTCTTCTAACATATGATCTCATAGAGATGGTTTACATATCCAGCTTTAGAGGCTTTCTCAAACCTCATTCACATTAACTTAAGCTGAATGGTCTTCAAGATCCAGACAAAGTAATGACCAAGTGTGACTGGCTAAATTCATGAGAAATAAAACAATGCAGCGTGGCTCAAGTCAGATAAGCTCTAATTTTGGAGAATTCGTAGTTTTAGTTGTCTTGTTTATTGATATTAGGATATAAAACCTCAACTGATCCGAGTATTTCCTGTCTAATCATCCAAATGGATATCAGCTGGTCTCAGAGACTTGGATATTAGCAACTGCAACTTAGGCCCTGTGCTGGACATAAATCATCACTGCTGTTTGATAACCGATAGGTAATTTGGTAGGAGAAAGGACACGGTGGCTTTTTGGTGACCCCATTACGAGCTACTCACACCTTATACACGCAAGACCAGCAAGCCAGATCAGATTCTGAGGGAACCAGACCTGATATGCTCTTAGCTGTGCGAGTTCTTTCTTCTTGCTGCAATCAGCAGAGGCCCAGGGCTGTGACTGTTGCCTCTGAATTTGACCTTGCAGCATGGGATGGTTGTTCGTGCCAGACATGGTGGCTTGGGTATTTCAGAAACTGCTGATATCCTGAGATTTTGTGCACAACAGTCTTACAGACAACAGGGTTTACATAGAATGGTGATAAAAACAAAACCTCCACAGATCAGTAGTTCCTCACACGGATATGTTTTACACCTCTGAGAGGTTAGAGGAGAATTCAGATGAGGAGAGTCAAGATTTAAGATAAAAGAAAGGCTATGGTAACTCAAATAACCAGACTTTACAGCTATGCTGATCCTTAACATGGACAAGCAGAAGACCACGTCAGTTCCACTCCTGTCAGCCAAGAACAGGAATCCGGGCCTACAGTGGGGCACAGGAATCCTGAGATTCTTGTGGCACAGGAATCTGGGTCTACAGTGGGGCACAGGAATCCTGAGATTCTTGTGGCACAGGAATCTGGGTCTACAGTGGGGCCACAGGAATCCTGAGATTCTTGGGGCACAGGAATCCGGGCCTACAGTGGGGCCACAGAAATCCTGATATTCTTGGGGCACAGGAATCCAGGCCTACAACGGGGCACAGGAATCCGGGCCTACAGTGGGGCCACAGGAATCCGGGCCTACAGTGGGGCCACAGGAATCCGGGCCTACAATGGTGCACAGGAATCCGGGCCTACAGTGGGTCCACAGGAATCCTGAGATTCTTGGGGCACAGGAATCCGGGCCTACAGTGGGGCCACAGGAATCCTGAGATTCTTGGGGCACAGGAATCCGGGCCTACAGTGGGGCAACAGGAATCCGGGCCTACAGTGGGGCCACAGGAATCCGGGCCTACAGTGGGGCGCAGGAATCCTGAGATTCTTGGGGCACAGGAATCCGGGCCTACAATGGGGCACAGGAATCCGGGCCTACAAAGGGGCACTGGGGCATATTTCAAAGAAAAGACATTTTTGGAGCTATTTGTGGCTGGATATTAGAGGAAAACATGAAATCTCCATTCCACAAAGTAAGCCTGAGGTAGTAAGCTATTCACTTGCATGATTGCAACTCAACATATAAAGGGTTCATGCATGTCGGCTGAAAATGTTATTAATTAATGTGAATGACTTACCCAAATTAATTAAATGCGTATGTTCCACCACTGCCACTACCGCATTTGCAGTTGTCCCTAGTGTTTCTCAACATCCAATGTGGTCCTTTAATTTGTGACTTTTAGGCAACCGACGTAGAAGTGATCACACACAGATTTCATTCAAAATTTCTGACAATGCCAAAACTTTGAAGTTGACTGTCTTTGGTCACAATGGCACATGACATTATGCTCAGACCAGTGATCTAAACTCACAACCAAAGAATTTTTTTTATGATGTGTGATTTTTGCCGCAACAGCAAAATAGGGCCAAAAATCATATAGCGTAAAGCCGACTTTAGTTACATACTCAGAAACCTGTAATTTGAATAGTGTACCACACACTTCTTCTTCTGGTATTCAGAGTATAGATGCCAAATACCTTCAACATTAGCATAAATAAAGCTTCCAGCACAGTAGACTAAAAATCACAATAACAAGTTCAGCAAATGTCATTTGTAACACTGAGTAGAAGCAATGTTTAAAAACATGTCATGCCAAGTTTTCTTTTCATATGTAAAATGCCTGGGAATGAAGACAACAGTATTGGCATAATTTCTCAAATTCAGTAGAATTATGGGTGCTGTCTGTGCAGTAGAATCTTTTTTTTCCATGACGGAGAGGTAAATTAATTATAGTAAATCAGACCCAAGCATTACTAAGGGAATGACCAGGCATTAGGGTTTGGTGTATGCAGGTGTCAGACTTCATCTACTAACAGTAAAGCAACAGTTGGATTTTTGTGTAGTGTTTGTTGTTTACCTAAGGTGCAGGTCCTCCGAGTATTTGAGGCATGCGTATATAAACTCTTTGAGTTGAGAGTAGACTTTGGGTACAAATTCAGAAAATGGGAACTTCTTTGGAAAAGGTATCTGTGTGAAGCGAAAAATATAGTTATGTATTATTCATCCAACAGCATCAGTGAGTTAACATTTAGGATAAGTATAGTCATTTGAAGTATAGTCATAAGTTTTTGTAAACAGACCGTGTCTAGTTCTGGGTCTTGGAAAGGGAACTGGCTCGTGATTTGCCGGTACTCTTCTTCTGTTGCTGCAGGAATGGGACTGTAATTGTCCTGATCAAGGATTTGCCTGGAAAATAATGAAAATGTGTTCGCTTTAATGAGATTCATTTGACTAAACTAAATCTGAATCTACACAAGTAATTGAAATACTATAGAGGAAAAATCACTCAGTGTTGGTAAAACATTTAAATGGTGTTTTTTTTTTGGGCATGAAAAAGTACTTCAGACTTCTATTGGACTTGGATCAATAAGGAGCACAACTGATCTTAGAAACTTAAAGATACCATTAATGCAGCAGCTATACAATCAGGAAAATACCTGACAATGATCAGATTGTTTATAATATAAGAATCACCTATTCAGATCCTGATGTTGTAGAAAACTGATCTTATTTTAATAAATAAATAAACCTTTCACAGAACTGCATCTGTGTTTGCGTGCAAGCCATAGCAAATCATTTTTTGTCATTTTCCACATCGCCAGAGCAGCACAAATCCAACGCAGTGAAATCCAAGGCCTTCTGTTTTTATGGACCAAGTCAAAGTCGGGTCAGGATGTCTCTGAGAAGGCCACTCCAAAGTTCCAATCATGTCCATTCTCAGCACTCGAGCCTGCCAATTTCAACATACCTCTCCAAGGAGCTCTAAGCTTTTATTTTTCAAATAAGCCAGCATTTTTGTGCTTTCTAAATTATTTTAATAGTGTCTAAATCCCTTGTACCTTAGAATTTTTGTGAAGGAATATTCCTCCTTCGAGGAATATTAAGAACTTCTATTGCACTGGCCAATCATAGTGCATCCCACAATTTTAAAAAACAATTAAGAAAGAAAGAGTGAGACAGAGACAGAGTCATACCCAGAAAAAAATGAGTGGGAATTATGAAGAGAAGATGACAAATTGTTCACAAGGAAGAGAGATGAAGACATATTTGGAGACCACCTCTTACCTGAAGGACTGATTCCACTTCTTCAGCAAAATCTCTCCATATTGATCTCTCATCTCAAGCACCATGTCAAACAGCTGGTTTACTGGAAACCCATAACCCTGGAAAACACAAAACAGCACAATATTAAAGGACAGACAGTATGTGGACAGTATGTGGACAACACTTGTACCACTTACTAATCTAACTACACACTAGATAAGTCTCACTGTAGCCTGCATTCCAAATATTTGGTACTGCAACAATGTCAAAGAAAATATGAAGTAGAATCAGAGGCATGTGTTAGGAAGCACAACATACATGAGAGTTGTCCAGAAAGTAATGAGAATGAGATGGGGGTGGTTCAGGTCAGTTAGAGTGGGATCTCGGATAAACAACAGGGCCTGTTTCAGTTGCGTTCTAGCCTTCATAGTGCCCAGACATTTGTTTTTGTGAAACTCTGCTGAAGTGCCTCATCATGGGAGCAAACTTTGGGGTGTTTAACAAGAGAGTCCAATTTCCTGAACAATGTGATCAGAGGAGATGAAAGATGGCTGTTCAAGTATGATCCTGAGACAAAAAGGCAAAGTGCTGAATGGGACATGACATCACCTTACCCAAAGAAAGCTCACCAGCAAATCAAAAATCAACTCACTGTTCATTGTCTTTTTTATATTCAATGGATTGTCCATAAAGAATTTGCTAAGATTAAAACACGTTGGAAAAGCCACCACTTCAGCACAGTAAAGAACATCCATAGAGCCGCGACCGAGACTCTGAACACCTTCCCAGATGACGATTTCAAGCACTGCTACCAACAATAGCAGAGGTGTTGGGAGCACTAGGTGCATTCACAAGGATCATATAATAATTCTCATTACTTTCTGAACAAACCTCACATAGTAGAAAAACTGTAATGGCAATAATGAGGAAGGTTAAACTAAATAAACCTGCCTTTATACAGGGCTGTTAATACATTTGTGTTTTGATCCACCAGTCTCAGCCTCAGACATTCGGTCCATAAACACCAACTTGAAATCGTACACCAGTGAGCTTTTATTTGGCAAAAGAAAGTCTTGCTAGACTGAAGGAAGTTGGAGGGGTTCTCAGCTTTAAATGGTACTAAATATTTTTTGAACCAGGTAGTAACAGTGGAAGCACAGCATTAATACTCTGGACTACTGATCAGAAGGTTGTGAAAAATCCCACATCCCCCAAACTCCTACAACTGGGTAACTGAACAAGGCCCTTAACCCTAATCTGCCTCGCCCAACTTTAATTAATTTCGATAAAATTATCTACCTAAAGGGTAAGTACAGGGTGAGTCAAAAGTATCAGGACACCCTTTTATTTTAGAAACGAAAAAGAAAATTACATATCTGAATACCCCAGCAAGCAATTGGTGAGGATGCCTATCTTTTAAGCCATGTGCGGAACATGGCCGCCATCATCAGTTTTTTCAATGGGAAGGTGGTCATGTAACATATAAAGAAGATTTGTAATATCACTTGTGGTTCAAAAGTTCAACACAGAACACAGAACATCAACACAGAAATTTGCAACAACAACTGGGAACATTGCCTGTGATGTACAGCCATTTGACGCTGTCCCTTGTACTGAAAACAGAGCTGAAGGCACAGTAACCAATCGTTCAGCACCAGGGACAGCACACTGAACATGTCAAATAGCTGTGCATCACATGCAAAGTTCCCAGTTGTTGTTGCAAATTTCTGTGTTGATAACCTTTGAACCACAAGAGATATTGCAAATCTGATTGTGGCGCTCAAATTCTAAGACAATTCTGGTCTTCTTTGATATGCTACATGACCACCTTCCCATTGGAAAAAACTTGCCCTTTATCCAATATGGGGCTTTCAAAATGGCAGCCATGTTCCGGACACAGCCTAAAAGATAGACCACACTCACCCATTACTTGCTGGGGTATTCAGATATGTCATTTTCCCTTTAGTTTCTAAAATAAAAGGGTATCCTGAGACTTTTGACTCACCCTTTATAAATGCATTAAACACCAAAGTCCTGACATGTCTGTACATGACCTAAAAGGAAGCCTTTATGTTCAAGCTTGGTCAACCTTCTGGAACAGCCACCAGGCTCTTGCATTTATAAGGCAATATGTAGTGAAATACCCCAGACAAAAAATTAGAGAGACATGCTACAGAACGACATTTAATGCAAACAGTTTAAAAAGCTATCCATCAGCAAAGTGCAGACTGTAAATGGAAATGTCGCTATCTACATGATGTTCATGCAGAACCTACCTTGATATGGAAAGAAGTCATATTAGCTGACACCAGCTACCTGGCCAGTCTAAATCTAATTTGTAGTCTAACTAGGCAGTGGTCTACCTGTAACCGTGCAGTAGTAGCTCAGTGGTTAAGATTAGAAGTACTACTTATTAGAAGGTCATGAGTTCAAATCCCAGCAACACTAAGATACCACTGTTGGGCCCTTGAGCAAGGCCCTTAGCCCTCAATTGCTCAACTGTATAAATGAGGTAACTGTAAGTCACTCTGGATAAGGAAGGGTGTCTGCCAAATGCCATAAATGTAAATGTAGTCTTGCAACCAAGGCTTTGCGAGTCTGATACTGAGACGATATTAAACTGCATTAGTCCACATTGTTGCTAGGTCAGTTTCTTTTCCTCATGTTTTCACCACTGCTCACTCCTATATGTGAAGGTTGTTTGTAACGTCACTCAGATAACCTTTTCCTGTAGCACTAGGCAGATCTTGAAATAATTATGCCAAATTTGTTTGTTTGTTTGGATTTTTTTTATACCATGGTTACAAATAGGTAATGGCCCCAAATTGGTCATTACTTAAAAGTCAAGACAAAGTCCATCCTTAGATAAAGTGTCTCAAAATTGGGTTTGTTAGATATTTGGCACATGTTCACACTTCATGGCTTCTATCATAGTCTCAGGTATAGGTAGTTGTTGTCTAACTACAGTGTATTTTGTGTATTTGATGAGGACATGTTTAATTGAGATGATGGTGTAGCATTTGCATGGGGAGGGTTCTGAGTTATGCCAAGTAACTCGTCAATTCCTGTGTGCAAGACCATGATAGTAGAGCAAAGATTAGCCATCTCACCAGTAGTGTGTCTGCAAACAGGACTATAAGGCTTTTCAGGTCCAGAATCAGGTCAGGGTCAGTGCAGTAGGACTATTAAAGATAACAGAAGGTGCACAGTTTAGGACCAGGCACTGCATCATCCAATACAACAAGAATAACGTACAGTACATAGACTTCAATCTGTAATCAGCTACACAAACATACCGAGTGAGTACGGAGTGCTGCAATGGACTTTGACAGAGCTAGTTCCCATAACTCCTCCACATAAGCTCTGTTGACTAGGCCTTGTGTAGTATGCAGGATGTGGTCCTCCACTACAAAAAAACTACAACAGGAACAGGTCAATGGAAACGTTACATAAGAAATAAGTATGAAGACGCAGAGGTGTTGCAGTAAATAGGTATGAAGTGCATTGACGTTTTTTTTCCATCATGAGGATGTCTGTACAGCACCATTCTCAGAAAACAGGAGGTATGTAGGCAAACTGGTCAGTCCAACAACACATCCCTATTTCCCCAGATATCCTGCTGCAACCATGCCCAGTGAACAGTCTGTGCCACTAGGATGTTTGCGGAAGCCTCTTCTCCAGACATCCACCTTCCCAATATTCCCATCCAGACTCTTGGAATAACACCCATCTGCCACTCCACATCCCTAAGCCCATAAATCCTACAGCCTGGCAGCTTTTCCAACAGCTCCCGGACGGAATTTTGGGAAGGAGGTTTGCGTTTGAGCGAGGGGATGGTTTGGAGAGCGCAGGGAATAACCGGAGCTTCAGCAAAATACCACGATATGCTTGCCGTTTTCAATTACTCTTTTTAATACCAGAGACATTATAATCACTCCACAAGTGATTTTCATTACATTTAATGATCTTAATTAAAATTCAGAGAAATGTACATAGACCTTACCCTACAATTTGATTGAAGTACCGCCTGTATCCCTCTAGGGTTTCGTGCTGTGGTCCCGACATCGTGGATAGAGGGAAGAAAAAAAAAACAGGACATCAATGAAACTTTTAAACAGTCTTCATCAGAACCGTCAATATGTCAACACGTAAAGGTAGTAATACTGCACTGTGAGTCATACATGGCCTATAATGTATAATTTTCACTCAGAATATTTTGTAAGCAAACATTTACTTTATGTCTGGCCAATTTCTCAAGGTGATAAATCACAAAATTTGAAAAATAAATGTAAATGGACTCGTATTCGGTTCCACTGTAATTAATAACTCCTGTAATTAAAGCAACTGTGCTTATAAAACCGTGCCTTTTTTTAAGTAGGTTCTTCTGATGGTTAATTAATGAGGAAATTAATTATTGATTAGACATTAGAAATGAATAGCTTTTTTTAAGTGGGTTCTATTTGGAAACTTCTGAAAAACAGAAGCGCTCTGTTGTAGGATTCTGTACAGAACACTGAACAGTGCAGCCAGAAGGACAAACCGAAGCACACTTTCGGGCATTAGATGGAACTTTTCTCTAGTGTGTATGACTATTACGCGGTACACAAAAACATGGACTGTTTGCTATTAGGTCAAAATTCCTGGTTTTATGTGCATAAAGTGTGTTCCAGACAATCATAGGCTGCTCCAAAACCATCATGTTTCCAAAACTATCGACTATTCTTGTTCATTTAGACTAATAACAACTATGACTAGGTTCATTATGTGCCTCCTATTCATCAACTACTGATAATGACCGATAATGAAGATAAGGCTTTTTATACAGTGTCCTTCTAATAAGAAGATACGTTTTAAACTGGGAGAAGGAAATGTAGTTTGGGGGTTATGGTTTCAGTCGATCTAGTCTTAGTCTCCAGGAGAAAAGCAGTACTGGTAGACCTGAGGGTCTGAGCAGGAGTGTACTGCTGTAGGAGCTCACATAAAGTAGGGCAAGGCCATGAGTTTGATGCTTTGTACATGAGAAGAAGGAGCTTGTATTTGGATTCTTAAGTAGGAATAGTTTTTTTTTTTGCATCTGAATGCGGTAATGAATCGATTCATTTTTACTGCTTCTTACTATCAAACATGGCTTTTGCTTGTTCCATTGTTTATGGAACATAAACATGTATCATGAAGAACAAAAACACAAGAGAACATTTCTATGCAAGCATAATACAGCGAAATTCTTTTCGTCACATATCCAAGCTTGTCGGAAGCCGGGTCAGAGCGCAGGTCAGCTATATACTGAGCCCCTGGAAAAGTGGAAGTGTGAAGGCATACCATGTTCGAATGTGGCTGCAACACCAGTCGAGCTTGTTTCCTCCTCTGTTTCCTGTAGTAGTTCTCAAATGTATCCCGGTCACCCTGGGTCAAAAATAAAAAGGATTAAAAAAGAAATCAGCACCACCAAATAAATAAAACCTATTTGATTGTTCAACTGTGCTGCAATATGATTTGATACTGCTAACCAAATCTGAGAGCAGCACATTCTAAAGAGTAACAAATGTTAGTTTAAAAGAAAAAGGAGCAGAATTGATGAAGTGATCTGGTTTTCTTCGGGCTGAATCATTCAGTGATAAGGGACAATGATTTCCACTCAGGAATCACAATCAAACTTAAAACGAGGGCAAATCAGTTGCACTTTCAAAATACCAAAGTACAATTTAGACTGCGATTACTCCAGTGGCCTGGCAGAGCAAAAACAAAAAGCCTCATTCGGTAAAGGCTTGATGAGTTTTGGCCTTCGTCAAACTGTTCAGAATTGACAGTCCCCGTCGCTCTCCGTTCCAGCGCAGTGTCTTATCTGAGCAAGTGTCCTGTGTAGAGCACGGAGGTCCCAACTATGAAAAACAGCAGATACCAACAGGGGAAGGGATGAAAGAGCAAAGGAAAGAAAACAGTGGCTTATGTGATAGGGGTTATCACTTGGTCCTGGTCAGTCTATCTAGTACGACTGCTCTAGTTCTCCCTCTTTGACCTATAGATAACACACAGCCAGGGTTATATGCACAATGGCAGGCCACACACATCTACTTTGGCACCTGCGGTTTTAATAACAAGAGGAGAGAGAAATAAAAGAGGGATGGAGTTTGGGAACGGAGCTGTCTTTAGACTTCAGGGTCTGATGGTTCAGTAATTCTGAGATTTTGTGCATGGATGGACTAACAATAAGTGAAAACTACAAGGACAGCTACAGGAATACATGGCACAGACCTTCTTAAAAAATAAAAATAAAATCAATCAGAACAATTTCTGTTGGGGAAGGGGAAGAAACATCAAATGCTACACTAGGGATAAAGTAGTTAGACACAATACAGCAGCAGGTCCCAGGGAGAGATGTCAGAGGTTGAAAGATACAGCATGTCACTGTGCATGACCCTGTGCATAAAGGACATGAACATATTTTCTTAACTCTGCCAACTCTACTCCTTCATTTCCTGGCAAGAGGGAAGTCTGTTTCCTCCCTGATATAAACATGCACATACTCACGCACACCACACACACACACACACACACACACACACACACAAACGCGCGCGCGCTCTGCAGCAAGTGGCAGGTCAATGCTGGGTGAAAAGAGCCTGACCTGGGCAAACCACACATTATCTTAAAGAGCTCTCTCTGTTCTAGAGAAAGTGCTAGATGGAGAATGGCCCCTGAAGGAGTTTTTTTTGGTTGTGAGCAAATGTGTATAGTAATGTAGACAATCAGGATGTTCTTTTATCTGAGCTTATATTAAGAATGGTTATATGATTATAGGTTCACATATCAATTTGAAAGTAAACGTGGGCATAGGGCCTGGGATCCTGTACACGCAACAAAAACTGGGAGTTTTTTTTTTTTTTTTTTTTTAATTTTCATACAGGTTCGAGAAAGCAATCAGATATTAAAGCTTACAGGACCAAGAAAGATCGTGCCAACGTGAAAGTGCGTGCTGCGTGACGCATTTAGAGCAACTTGAGTAACTGTCTGGTCAGGGTCATTACCAGATTGATTACATTTTGGGAAATGGAAGCAACAAACTTGATTAGAAAATGTTGCAAGCATTTAAATAATAAATCCAGTCACCAGTTTTGAACAGATGTCATGTAGCTGAGACTGAGGAAGTGTCACAGCAATAATTCACACATTGACCTGGCCTTTCTACATCTATGCCCCTGGAAATGCAGTGACAAGACTCGTATCGAATATAGTAATAAATAAATAAAACACCTTCCAGATTAAGCGCATGCCCACTTTGTGCTTAACTCTGCACTGTGTACCATTAGTGTTCCCAAATATTTCTGGTTTCTTAATGCTAAGAAAACGGCATCTTCCAAAAGCATGTTTAATGTGTAATTCAGTCGGTAAGAGAGACGCATTCTTGGTATTATACTTAGAAGAGTACGATATATTCCTATATTACTTGCAGTACACACATGTGTAATATAATGAGATAATCCAGAAATGTGCATGACAAAAAAAACGGGAAACATTATTCATTATCAGTCAGTCATTTTCTGTACCGCTTATTCCCAGTTATGGGGTCACGGGGGAGCCGGTGCCCAGCCGGCAACTCTGA
>JAOTRJ010000045.1:10700109-10710459 GCA_028564905.1 Leptodoras praelongus | reverse complement strand
ATTAGAGGAATGACTTGCTTTATCAATGGGGTTGGGACATCAGTTGTGTTGTGCAGAAGTCAGGTTACTACACAGCCGACAGCCCTACAACACTGCCTCAAGTAACATCAGAAATCAATGCTGGGCCCTCAACAAACATCAGCGTGAGGATTGTGCAGCGTTCCCTCTTTAATCCTGTGAGGGACCTACCATTGTAACTGCTATACCGGTTTTTCAAATAAAACGTTCGAATGCCAAGTGCAACTGGAATTCAAGGTGAATGACCCTGCTCAAGTTCTCAGGGACAATTTTATTAATCAGCCCTGGAATGGATAAAGCTAGAGTTCAATACAATGCATATGAACACCTAGATCCACAAACAGATAACTGGATGGGAGTGGCATGCAAAATTTCACAACACACTCTCAGACTAATGACACAGAAGGTAAGAGAGAAGTCACTCAGAAAGAGTTGCAGGACAACCCGAAGGCATCAGGAAAAAAAAAAAAAAGAAGCACAGATACGCATATCTAAAAGCATTTAGACAAATCAGAACTCTGTTCTGAACAATATACCCTGGTCAGACAATACAAAAATACAACACCATTAAGCCCGTCATGTTTGGAGACAGACAGGTGGTGTGTATGATCCCAAGAATACCATACACACAGCAGAGTACAGAAGCGGAAGTATCATGATATGGGGCTGCTTCTCTACTGGAGCTTTACACGTCACTGAAGGAAATGGGAATGGAGCAATGTACTGGGACATATAAGAGGAGAAATTAATCTCATCAGCCAAGAATCTGGGGAGAAGATAGATGTTTCAACAAGACACACTTACAGCCAAACTAACCCAAGAAGGCCTTGCATGGTCTAGCCAATCTCCGGACTTGAATCCCACTGAAAATTTATGAAGGATCCTGAAATTGCAAGCCCATCGGTGGGACCCTCATAACCTTAGGGAACTGAAGATAATCTGTCAAAGAGGAATGGGCCAAAATTTAACCACAATACATCTAAAGCCTAATGAATTGTTACCATAGATGTCTCGATGCTGTAATTGCCAACACCAGTTGAAACCAAGTACTAATTTGTGGTGTCTGAATACTTTTTCCCCATCAATTTTAGATTAAATGTATCTTTTTACGTTTATGAATACATACTTTTGTTGCTCATATGTCTGACAGCAGCAGCTAGTGCTGGCGGTCATATAAGTTTTGATTTAAAAAGTTTTTTCCTCCCTACCAATATTGGGTTGACGATATCGTATATTAGAATTCACCAGTCCACATGAACCTTGGTATGGTTGTAGCTCAACATGTCTGATATGGAACGTGGTTCATCTACCTAGGTGTGCGTTTCCCTTAGTGCTAGCGCCCCCCGATGTGCTGTAGACTCAAAGCACTTTTGGGAAATGGCTCAAAAAATTGTTTTGCCAAAAATTATGAAGCTTTTATGGCTAGTTGACCTCCAAAATGTGCATTACCTAAACTCGTTACGCTTCATTTCTGGATTAACGTCACCTACTGAATAACGCTCAAAGCGAAAATCTACTAGGCAATATCTTGCGATCTAAAGGCTCAAACTTGGCAAACTTCCACACCCTGCATCACGAACACATTCTTAAGATGCACACATGCAAAGTTATTTTGAATTTTGAAATTTGGTATGCTTATTTCCACTTTCGTTCTTGCATTGTGTGTTATTTTGAAGTAAATTAACTGTAATAAATTGAACGTCAACAACCCAAATTTAAGCCGCAGGACTCGATTATTTGGGCTTCAACTTTCACACTTGACCACCACATGCAAGATCGGATATTTCTCATATGAAGTTAAATACAACACAGATGAAAGAATACAGAAAATGATCACTATAACGGTGAAGAACGACTAGGGAAAGCGACTGAATTAAAGTCAGCTACATAACTGAGGTAACAGACTACACATGTCAAAACGTAAAAATGAAAAGAACAAAACTCCACTTTCCAATAATAACCGCTGTTAACCTTATCTCACACTCAGAATTACCTACAATGAATGTTTAAAATGGTACGAATTGTTCAAACTTAACATCTATAAACTGAAATCATTTGTAGAGAGTGACTGAACAGCATGGTGGAACTGAAGGCAGTGTAGCTACGTCATAGCTCCTAGGTCTCTTGTCTGACCCTGAACCTCCTGAGTGTGTGGGTTTCCTCCAGGTTCTCCGGTTTCCTCCAACCTCCCAAAAACATGCCAGTAGGCAACTTATCTACAAATTCCCCCTAGGTTTGAAAGAACGAAGCGCGTGTGTGGTACCCGGTGACACGGGGGATATATTCTGCTCTGAATCTGCTGCAATCCTGACCAGGACGAAGCGGTTACTAAGGATAAATGAATAATTGACCAAAGACGGAACGAGGCACCGATGAGGAATCTGAAGTGAAGTCATGAGTACTTTCAACTTCAGGAGCCCAAATCGCTCAACTCCCCACCTCTGACGCAGACAGAATGAGGGTATTGGCAAAGAAAAGCAAAACGCATCCAGGTCACACACTTATCTCAACCAAACACTCCATAACACTAGACCCTCTTCCATCACACACGCACACACCATGCCCGGCAGCACACAATGGAGCCATTATTAAAGCGCTGAATCCTTCAATTTATTTTCAGATCATTTGTTAGGAGAATTAAAACAATCACAGGCGCAGGGACTGGGCCTAATTTCCAACGGGAACCAGTCCATGATCCTGGATCACAGCGTCCCTAGACAAACAGCCTCCTGTTATTAGTGGTCTGCTCACCCCTCAGGAGACGAAGATATAAGATGGAAAGTAGGGGAGAGGCTTCAGAGAGCCTATCTTCCTTGGCTGAACATCTACATTGGTGCCGCATTACCAAACTCAGATATAAATCTGCTAAAGCGTAGCAGCAGTGTCTGTCTCATGGTCTTGGCCTGAGACGGCTAACATGAGCGCAAAGGCGTTTCATCACAGAAAACAGTAAACTGTAAAAGGCTGACAGAATGACAGTAAAGAAAACACCAGAGAAAGTAAAACCGCAAGCAAAAAAGAAGGGGAGATCCCACTCTATTCAACATACTAAGGAACTACAGTTAGTTGCACCATTGAAAAAGTATGTCTGGTTAGGTGGATCCAAAAAAATGTTAAATTAAAAAAAAAAAAAAAAAAAAAAAGGACTACTGCATGAACTGGCCAGCATGTGAAGCAGAGATTTACAGAGTGAGTGAATTCTGGGAGAATCTAAGAACTTATGTAAGCACCAGCAATATCTGAACTTGATTTACCTTGCCCTTAGTTTGCTTATGAAGAACAATGCCATATTGCTTTGTCATCAACAAGGTTCAAATTACAACCAAACCGCACACACACCGAGTTGACAAACCATACAAGACTCAAAGACATGCAAAAAAAAACAAACTTCAGCTGGAGGAATGTGGCCCCTTGGCAAGACGGAGTTGGACAGCCACTTTGTTACGAGATCACCAGGGTTCAAACCGTGGTTAAAGCCACTGCCAACATTCCACCTCTGTAGGAGACATCAATGCACACTGCAGGAGCCGAGCGCGCGCCGTCCACTGCACTCTGCTGCCCCCTACAGGCTACGGCTGGAAATCCACAAACAAAAATACTCGGTGCAAAAGTCATTTTTTTTGTTTTTTTTTTTACAAATGTTTAATAAGAAATTGTTTAATGGCTTCTACACAACTGTATTATGCAGTGGAGAAAACCTAGCTGGGTTTCACAGACTGCTCGTCTTCCATATATAGCGACAGTTCACATCAAACATCGACAATCTCAGTGACTTTGAGCTCAGTGACATTCTGCTGTCAGTGTTTCAGACTCTTCTGATTTCCTAGGATTTCCTTGGAGTCAGACACCACAGTTCAAAACAGAAAGGTACAACAAAACAGAAAACACACAGTGAATAACCGTTCTGTGGGCACAACTGATTTGTTGATGAGACGGAGTCAGAGTAGAAGGCTATGCTGGTTTGAGCTGACAGGAAGGTTAAAGTAAATCAGACAGCCATTCTTTACCACCATGCTGAGCAGAAAAGCATCATATAACTCACAATATATCAAACCTTAAGGTGGATGGACTACAACACCAGTAATCCACATCAGGTTGCACTTCTGTCAGCTAAGAACAGGAATCTGAATCTACAGCGGACACAGACTTACATTTACAGCATTTGGCAGACACCCTTATCCAGAGTGGCTTACATTTCATTACATTACTTTCACTTCATTTATACAACTGAGCAGTTGAGGGTTAAGGGCCTTGCTCAGGGGCCCAACCGTGGCAGCTTGGTGGTGCTGGGGCTTGAACCTCCAACCTTCTATTCAAGGGTAGCCATTGGGCCACCCCTGCCCCCCCTTAGCAAACCTGGACAGATGAAGACAGAAGCACAAAAATCTGCTGTGTGGTATAAAGGCCATGAAATAGCATAGAAAAAAATCCTATTAAAAATTCACAGGAATCACCATAACGGAGTCTGTATGCATGCACAGGCTCGGGAGCTCTTCATTCATATTTTTATTTTTAATGGACGGTTAAAGACAAAGACAAAGTGAGATATTTGTCACTTGTGCTTGCACACAGGTGAACACACACTAGGGGCTGTGAACACACATGCCTGGAGTGGTGGGCAGCCCTAGCCACAGCGCCAATGTGGGTTAGGTGCCTTGCTCAAGGGCACTTCAGCCATGTCCTGTCAGTCACGGGAATCGAACCCGGGACCTTCCGATCACGGGGCAGACACCCTAACCACCAGACCATGACTGCCCATTAGTGAAGTCAGGCTACAGTGTTGGACTTGTACATGTAGTAGTGAATATTTAACTCTGGAGTTACTCTAGTCTTGACCCGGTCCTCGTCTCTGAAAGCAGAGAAGTATCACACAAGACGGAACATGACAGAAGTGTGTACGGTCCTGAGACAGACAGACAGACAAAAAGCTGAATGGCAAGACACATGAACGAGAAAATCACCTCGGCCAAAGAAAGCTTGCACGAGCAAATCAAGTCACTGTTCATAAAGGTGGTCAAGTTTAAAGCATGTCTGAGAAGTCACCACTTCAGCACAGAGCCGTGAGCTCTTTCGATATCAAGCACTGCTACCAACAATGGCAGAGGCATTGGGGGCATTGTGTGGGTTCACAAGGATCATATTTTGACGGTGATAAAACCGAATTGTAAAGACATTCTCATTACTTTCCGGACAGCCCTCATAAGAAGATGCATGTTTTATCCAATGCTACTTCCGTTCTCTTATTAATGCCTCACTGTATATACTGTACATCTCTGACAATGTGATCTGAAGGGACACAAATCCTGACAGTGTGGTAGCTGGTCTTCGTTAGTGAAAGATAAAGGGCAGAAATATATTTTTTAGAAAGTGTTTCATTATTTCACTGGCGTTCAGCCTATCCTGCTCAAAGAGATGCAGCTTGTAGCAAAAAAAAAAAAAAAGCAAATCTGATTCCCATCCTTCATAATCCCTTTCATCCTCTTTCCATGTTCAGGATCCCACCAGTGCTTCGCGCACATAAATCTCTCGCTACAGTGACGCATCTTCCATCACAGCTTGCCTGACGCAGGATGAAAGACACGTGTCTGTGCACATGCGCTCGTAACAAGATGCAGGAGTCTTCCCCGTAGGAGCAACCGAGAGCTCCGGCAGGACTGTGACGGACAGCTGATGGGGGTCTACGTGAATATCTCTGCAGCCTGCAGCCATCAGCGGTGCTCAGCCGAGACAGTAAGGACGAAGAGCAGAGACGTGCGGAGTCGCATGAGCGGAGTGAGAGAAGGGAGCAAACACTGAACATGCCGCTTATATGAATACGCCAGTCCCGATGACAAGCCGCAACGGTGCTGGTGTGGACGTGTGCCTTCCTGTGATATCTACTTGGCGCCTGGCGTGCCGCATTGTTTGTTTATTGGGAGCAGTAACAATTCCATAATGAGGGGAACTGGTAGTGATTAGGACAGAAGGAAGACGGGAAAAAGAAACAGGAGTGGAAAGAGGACGAAAACACAAAGACAATGGTGGAAAAGGAAGAGGGAAGGAATGAGAAACAGAGGGGCGAAGAGAAAAAGAAAAAAAAAGCGGGATAAAGACAAAGAGAGCGAAATCCATTTCGACAAGGCCCGGGGACGACTCCTGGTGCCTACTCGGCATTTGAAACTCCTCCATGCTCCTCATCTTGGACTAATAACCAGTAAAACAAAGCAGGACCTTTTTGTGCATTCCTCTGAAAAGTCCATTCAATTTCTCTCATATGTGCTCTCTTCTCATTAACTCACCAGTGTGTCCTTGAAGAAGGGTCCTTGTTGACACACACACACACGCACACACACACACAGTTCAGTTCAAGTGTCTTCTGGCATGAGTTAATATGACCCAACAATCTTTAATTCACAACAGCCTGGCAGTTCTCTGCCAAGGGGCTGGAACAGATGGACAGAGATAAAGAGCAGAAAAGTGAGATAAAACAAAGCAACAGGAATGACACACACAGTAGCCCAGCCTTCGTTCTTCATTCTCCCAACTAGACCTGGGGTGAACCCTCGATCCGGGTTCATACTTGCTTTTAACCATGTGCACGCGAGATAGCTGCTGCATTAATTCAGCACATCTGGGGGGAAGAAAATAACGTGTGCATGAGGGCATGGGGGTTACACCAAAACAAATAGCGGGGACAGTGTTGTAATCATCTCAAGCGGCACAGCTATTAACTGGAAGTATTAAACTAACCGCTTTCCTGCCGGCTTGTCCCATACAAACTATACTGTCTTAGTATCCATATTTCTATTGATATTTAGTTCTTCTTCTAATGTTAAGCTGAGGCAGGATGATAAAACAGGGGTGTTCGATTCGGCTAGCAACAGGGTTGTTACGATATCAGAAGCTTAACGTCAGAACTTTTACCAGGTACAGCATGGTGATTCTCAAGACCAAAACGATTCTCTGCTAACAAAAGAAAACATGAATCTATCAAAACACACACACACACACACACTGAACACCAGTCCGGGCTGTCCGGCATTCAGACTGCCGGTTTCTGAATTACATATCAGTATAAGTCTCTTCAGGAGCTACTTGAAAGAAAATAACTAACTAAAGAATTCAAGCGTCGTTCAAAAAAGAGCCACTGACCAATGGAGACGGAAGAGGCAAACGGCTCCTGACTGATTGTTAACATCGTGAATTCTCCCCGGAAACACGCAGAAAGACGTTACAGCCCATACATCTCAACTGTGTATGATCCCAAAGTGCACATGAAAAAAACATGAAACATGGGGAGTGGTTACGCTGCTTTGAGTGTTTAACATCCACCTCTATAGACCTCCATCCCTGCACTATTTAAAAGATATAGAAACCTCCCACAACTCTAGAGCTGTAGCCTGGAGGGCACTACAGGGAGTCAAAGGTTTGGGACTCGACCTTCGTCCATCGAAACAAGTAGTAAGTATTTCAGTGATGTACAGAAAATCAAAATCCAATCCTTTATTCAACTAAATAACAGAAAACACCGACACCCCCACATTCACACCCAATCACATACATGCTGAACGGACACAGACCTGTTTAATGGCAGTCTCTCCAATTTTGTCCGAGTGTTTACGTATGCTCTCCAGAAAGTCTTTGAGGTCAGACATGGAGACGTCTCTGATGTGTGCGCGCAAGACTGGGATGTTCTCAGCCATGATGGTGCAGAAGCGATACTGTCCCGCCTTCGGCAGGCAGTTCTGCTCCAGCTGCTCCAACGTGCACAGCGCAGGGTAGTATCTGAACACACAAACAAACACATACGTCAGTATGAGGATAAGTCCATTTTTTGTGCATTGGTAAACGAGCCTGTTTTACTATACGAAATGACAAACACCAGAGAATTGTAACTTTGAACTGGAACCGACGCGGCTAGCGTTAATAATCCGTATTCAACCTACTCGAGAAATCTTACGTTCAGGCAAATCACAGGACTCGAATCTAAGAAATTTCCGGTCAACCCACGTGAGAAATAACACAAAAGAATCGAATTGCAGCCTTAAACCAATAACTCTGGGTGCGTTTTAGAAATCAAGCAGATGCACATCAACATTATGCAATATTTCATTATCTACAGAGAGCCACTCCTGGCCGACCTCCACGCTCTCTCTCAGGGCTAAGGACAAAACCAAAACAGACCGAAATGATAAATAAAATAAAACCAGACGCAAGATTTATAGTCTACAAGTTGCTCATCTTCGGGTCAGAAGGAGGACAAGAGCGAACAGAAGAGCGCCCGATGGCCAACTTTAAATTGTTCCCAAATCTATTCACGCACAAAACACAACAGTCCCGAATGCTGTACGCTTCTGCGCTAGCATTAAAAGCATTTGCGATCTCACGCATTATTCGCCGGATCCTCGATAATAATAATAATAATAGCTTTGGAGCTCATCTCAGACCACTGCCTCGTCCTGCTCTGGTTTATTAGTACGGGTCAGACAGGGCTGCTTTCTGCTTTTCATATCGAGCCTGCTCGAACTCAAACTGCCTTTTCTGTTTCCTTCACTAAATAGCTGGCTCAAAACGTCTGCTTTTGGAGACTGTTGCTCAACATTCAGTTTCATTAGCTTTAGGCCACACTGAAGCACAAAGCTGGCAGCCCTGCTTAAGTAACACAAAGAGTAACACAATGAGTAACACAATAAGAACCACAATGTATTTTTAATCATAACTTACATGGCCAATATATATAGCATTATAAATAAAAAAATAAAAAAAAGTCTATCCACGAAATTTGTGAAAGAACAAATTCCACAGCCGTGACGCTCGAGTTAAGACCGGATCGCTGACAGACTCGTGTTGAATTTGGTTTAGTCTCTGCTGCCACCTAGTGCTTATTAATGACATACCGCAGGCTAGGCCTTGGCCACGAGTTACCGCGGTAACAGCACTGCATCACCCGCAGCTAAAGCTGATTTAAAAATCTTCTGTGTATTAAAAAAAAAAAAAGCTTATTGATTGAATATATCCTACATTAATACTACATAATAATAATACAACAGCCAGTTTCAACCTTACAGTCTGATTGGCTGAGAAGCCTTCTAACTGTGCTGATGTTTCTGATAACAGATTTTTCACACCAAGCTTTATGCAGACAGCCTTTTTGTATTTGTGCTTATACAAAACAAGAAACTGATCAAACGGATGACGTTAAAATAACATTTGCCTTGCAGCCCATTTGCTCTGGAGAAGAGTGTGACTGCAGACACACAGCAAATTCTGAATCTCCCTTTACTGTGAAAGCCGTCCACCCGGTCAACTCCAGTTACAGCAGAACATCTTAACACGCTGGAACTGGCTAGAAATGAACAGAATGCAATTCGGGCTACACGGTGCTTTACAGTCCGACTGTTACAAAATGACATCCGGGTTAATTCGGCAACAGCAGAAAGCTCTCAGGCTGAGCTGAACATTACACGTCAGCAGCTCTAATGCTCTGTCCGTACCGGCCGTACAGCATCAGCAGTTATCGGGGACGGCACACGGGGCTCAACGTGTAACGTAAGGAACCTATATTTAGTCATGCTTGATGTCGACGCACATCCTTTTCGTTCTAAATGCACAATGAACAGACGTGTACAACTTAACGCACACGAATAACACAATGACTCTAATAAATAACTAAATCCTATCTTGAAATTTACAACCCCAATTCCAATGAAGTTGTGTAAAACAAATAAAAACAGAATAAAATTATTTGTAAATCATTTTCAACCCATATTCAATGGAATACACTACAAAGACAAGATATTTAATGTTCAAACAGATAAACTTTATTGTTGTTTTTTTTTAAATATTCACTCATTTTGAATTTGATGCCTGCAGCACGTTCCAAAACAGCTGGGACAGGGGCGTGTTTACCGCTGTGTTACATCACCTTTCCTTTTAACGACACTCAATAAGTGTTTGGGAACCGAGGACACTAACTGTTGAAGCTTTGTAGGTGGAATTCTTTCCCATTCTTTCTTAATGTATAACTTCAGTTGCTCAACAGTCCGGGGTCTCCGTTGTCGTATTTTGCGCTTCATAATGCGCCACACTTTTTCAACGGGAGGCAGGTTTTATTAGTTTTTTCTTCACTTATTTGCACTATTACTGCATTTCAAACTAACGTTACTTGGTATTGTTATATAAACCACATTCCCTTGTACAGCCTACTGTGTTAAGCCAGGCTAGGGAAGTGTTACTGTTGCATAGTAACAACTCATTTGTTGAGGAACTACTTGTTCATGGAAGGTACTGCCCATTTTAAAGCAAATATTCTGTATGAACATCAGTGCTGGGGCGGCACGGTGGCGCAGTGGT
>JAOTRJ010000045.1:10597771-10611443 GCA_028564905.1 Leptodoras praelongus | reverse complement strand
GGCCCTTAACCCTCAACTGCTCAGTTGTATCAATGAGATAAATGTAAGTCACTCTGGATAAGGGTGTCTGCCAAATGATGTAAATGTAATAACATTTTTATTACTCTTACCCCTCCACCTCCTCCTCAGCTGCTGATGACTTTGTCCCCTTCTTTAATAAGAAAACAATATTCTTCAGTAGTTTGCTTCCTATCTGAAGGTCTGAGTGATGGGCAGCGGTAGATCAGTGGTTAAGACATTGGACTATTGATTGGACTGATTGGTCATGGGTTCAAATCCCAGAACCACCAAGCTGCCATTGCTGGGCCCTGAGCAAGGCCCTTAAGCCTCACCTGCTCAGTTGTATAAATGAGATACACACTGGCTAAGATCGTCTGCCAAATGCCATACATGTAAATATAAGTACATTTAAAGGGCATTTCAGGCAAATAAATTAGTAGCAAGAAGGTCTGAACTTGTTTGCAGAAGAGGCATCCCCATCAAGTTCCACTGGTTTTTGTTACTGTACTAACGTTTTATAATAACTTCTGACTAACAGGGATTTAGCT
Organism: Leptodoras praelongus; assembly: GCA_028564905.1. Lineage (NCBI taxonomy): Eukaryota > Metazoa > Chordata > Actinopteri > Siluriformes > Doradidae > Leptodoras > Leptodoras praelongus. The sequence continues at coordinate 10,610,895 of JAOTRJ010000045.1, read as the reverse complement.
TAATGATATTGGGGAACCAAAATTAGCGAGGACCAAATTTATATTTCTTATGATACATTTTGCAAAGATTATTGAAATTGTTTAACATTACTCATACAGGGTACACATTAATGAAGCACCTTAGTACCATTTTCTCTTGTCAGACATTACTCACTTCCTCAAAGAGCTGCAGGCTATATGTGTTGTCATCATCAGCAAAGTAGACTACAGCACTCTGGAAGGTGAACCCTTTCCTTCCCTCAGCAGCAGCTTTCTCCCTCAGCCAGCGCAAACCCTCGTTCCTTTGCTCAGCCCCGCGAGGCTTCAGCCAGTGAGGGTCACCTTCCTGCAGCTTCCGGTCTTTAGGCGTCAGTACATGGAGCTGAGTGTAGGTCAGTCCAGACGCAGCCAGAAGGTTTGCTACGAGCTGCGTGGGGCTGGAAGAATCCTCCACTACTATCCAGTGGAGCTGAGGGACATGCAGAAAAGTGTGCGACAAGCGTGTAAGCTCAGCCTTCTGCACCAGTCTAGAGGAAGCAAAGAGTTCAGGAATTAGATTTCTATATCCTCCTTCCAGAATATTTAGATATACTCAAAATCGTTTTTTTTTAAAAGGCACCTTGCATAAGTAGGTGTTATTACGTAGATTTTAGGCAAACTGGATTCTCTGGAGGCTTTCGATGCCTCTGATTTTTTTATTTGCTCTTGCAGCTTATGTAACTCCCCTCTCAACTGGGAGATGGTTTGGTCCTTAGGCAAGTCATGGTCTCTGCAGTCACAGTGCTGGCCTGGGGGGAAAAACAAGATCTGTGGATTCTTATAAAGGAAATGGTATTGATAAAGTGTTAATCAGAGCTTCAGAGAGAAGAATTAAGATAGACCAGGCTTACCTAACTGCATGAGGGCGTAGATCAGACCCAGGAGGGAGACCATAAAGTAGAACAGGAATACAGTCTTTAGTTTCAGCTTCATTCTCACTGTACAGAGATGAGACCAAAAAACCGAATGGGTGAAGCTGCTGTGAAGTTCACCTTATAGCCCAGGACACACAAGTCTTTCTTCTGAACGTAACCAGCTTATAGACAGCAGCCTAAGACAAAACATGATGAGCAGCAGTGTTTGTTTGTTTTTTATCGCAGAAAACGTGCATTAAAGCTGGACAGCTTGTTGACACACTCCAGACATTCTAACCCACCATCGATGTCATCAGTCCAGTCCAGTCCAGGAAGCAGAAAGGCTCTGTGACTTCTGTTTAATTCGCGACATGACAGATTATATCCAGCCAGCGATCAAGCTGCTGGATCCGAGAACAACCGTTCATTGTAATAAAATCCATTTCACACGGCTCCAGCAGTTTCCGCTGCGGTGCAACATTCATTACGATCCCGCGAACAAGATCCGGATTAGAGTCGTTCCGCTTCCATTTTGTCCGCGGAGACCTAAAGAGAAACGGATAACAGCCTTCCACTGTGCAAGAGAAAGGAGGAAATTATAAGAGAAATGTCATAAAAAAGAAGCTGGAGATGGGGAGCTACAGGGAGTGAAATATTATAACTGTTAAGAGAACAAATAATAGGGTTTAGAGACAGAGAGACAGAGAGAGAGAGATATTGTATTCAGAGAGAGATCTATTGTATTCAAAGAGGAAAATGCAGACTATTATATTTGCATTTTGTACTATATTATACTATTAATATTACTAACAAATGCATACTATCAACATTAGATCATTTATGTCATTATTAAGGAACATCTATAAACCTTAACACACTAAACCTCATGTTGCTATACATAAAAATGTATAAGGTGAAGCAAATGTAGACCCAAAGCTGAGTCAGGGATATGTATTCAGAGCATCTACACTATTTTGTTTTTATCAAAAAATAAACCAATAAAGACATAAATAAAGTAAAAAAAATAAAATAAAATAAAAAGTTATTCTTACTTTGATCACCATCAACTATTACTGAGTGACACTTACATTAACAGCTTATGGCAGACACCCTTATCCAGAGCAACTTACATTTATATTACTCATTTACACAGCTGAGGGTTAAGGGCCTTGCTCAGGGCCCAGCAGTGACAGACTGGCTGAAGTGGGATTTGAACTGTCAGTAGTCCAACTTCTTAACCAGTGAGCTACACTGCCGCATGACACTGATATGACTACTAAAACACAGTGCTAATGATTAGTAGTGGTCATGTAAACCTTAAATGATTAAAACCAAGTGACCAATCTAAAAACGAAGTATAAATAAAGTAAAATCTGACTTTTAATAAAATAAGAACACAGTTAATACATTTTAAATGGTTTTACGTGTACATTCCAACATGGTATAATCTCGAACAGCTCATACCTCTCATACAGTAGTCTCATTCTTACCGCTAAGATTTCTCATTTCAGGTTATATTAATGAAAAAGTGTTGTGTTTATAAGGGGCTCTGGGGCTCTTTTTCATTACAAAGGTAACCATCATCATGCTGGACCATTTAATTGCTTGATTTCCAGCACAATATAAACCAAAGCAGATGAAGCCATTTTGAGTCAAACCAGTTTATTTGTTGCATACAAATAAAACACCAAAAGCTGAAATAACTTCCCTTTTTGCATCAACAACAAAGCATGAGACAGGAATACTCACTTATCAAATATCATATCACTTTTAAATTGTCCTAATGTAATTTCTCCCCAATGACCTTTTGTGAAGGCAAATAAAATGAAAATGGCAGATTATATACAGTTAGGAAGAGGGAAAGAAAGAAAACAAAAAAAAAAAAAAACTCATGTTCAGAGATGATTTTTAAAAAAAGGGCTGCGATACTTAAAACGACAGTACTTTTCTACACTAAGGGTGTGTTGCAAAAAGCATCGGCCCCTTTATCGATTAGACAGGGGTGGCTGTTATAAAATATTTGATATAGGTTTCACTTCATTTGAATGACCTGAGACTGACCAGTTTGAGTGATTATAAAGAATACAAAGCCATTCCTTGTATTCGGTTACTTAAAGAAATACAACACTTAGGTAAGCCCCTTGCATTTTGTTAAAATGTATGTACAAGTACCCTGACGGAGCAAACAGAGAGAAAATGGCAGTAACAGCCAGTGTGCCATGCCCTTGAACTCACTATAATGATCAGCAGCTTGGGAAAGAAAATTGAGGCTAACCGCTTCGAGTCCAGCCTTGATGTTTGTTGTGATTATCACCATGGGTTGTGTAGATGCACCATGCTGGTTCCTGAGGTGAGAGGAAAAAGTCCACTACACAGAGCTGTCACATGAACATTACTGCCATCTCTGTTATTCAAAGATTCATGAAGCTGGAGAGGGAACATAATTATTTTTCTTCAAGTCATGGGCAGCTGTTAAATAAAAAAAAAATAGTAAGCAACAAGGAGGATCTTCACAGATGAGAGATTAATCCAAGACCTAGTTCAGTCACCATTTCACAGCTTTAGCTTTAAAAACGCATCACGGTTACACTGTCATTAAGAGCACCAATTAACACATATATACCCTAAAAGTCATGCGGCTTATCTAAATCTTGCAGAGTTACTCTTTCAAATGAATTCAATAAGAACTAATAATAAAAAAAACTCCCAACACAGAGGTAGAAAATAATGAAAGCTTGCAAAACTACTAATTGGTCTTATATGAACTCAAAATACTTAGTGATAGGATAACCTTTCATAATGTTCAAACCCAAACATTACGCAAATAACGCTTTAAATCTGCCGCAATCCTGAACATCATGCCAATTTGGAAATGTAGAAGACAAAATTACGGCGTGCACCAAATTCATGAAGGATAATCCACTTTGGACTTTCGATCACTTACTTCACACTCATCGTCACACATGACTAAACAGACGAAAATAGCTAGCCAAACCATATATTTCACATTATTTATTTATAGTGATCCTCTTACATGAGTCACTTATGAAGTGTAACCTGCTGCATGATCCCTCGCTCTAGACATGCTGTTAAATACCAGTTACTGAAAGATGAACATATCAGTGGTGCTCTGAAAGGTTCGGTTCTTGTACTTTTTTGGCTACACTGTGTGACTGAACTAGGTTAAAGGAAATGTAATATGGGGGTTACGTAGGGCAAACATGGTTGTTGACAGGAGGCTTGGATGAGAAGTGTTTGTGTAAAAGAACAGCAGGACCAGCACCTAATGGCAGCAGCCTCCACAGTGGCTGCCAGCATGAGCATGACCCGACACTTCGCCATATTTTGTCCGCCGACTCAAAATCTCGTACGAGTACTCATCTCCACAGCAACCGGACATGCTGGGCGAGGTTTCATCAATCTCAAATCTGAAGCAGAAAGCACAGTAATCGTATTAATCACACTGAAACAGCATTGAGCTTTGCCACAATATTACAAACTGTCCGGTTCTCTACCTACACAGCTATTAGAGTACTCTCTACACGCTGTCCACTGTTTCAGAAGACTGTAAATGAATGGACAGTTGTATGCACACACACGAACCAAACTGAAAACAAAACCATTTGGAAAAGAGAGCTCAAACTTACTGTAAGGCCTCCCGAAAAAACTGGTAGGCTCCATGGTTGTGTTTGAAAACCGTCAACATGACCTTCTTCATCTGTGTACTGAAACAAAGAGAGCAAAACAGCATGTCAAAGCTTTTGAATAGCAGTATGAGAATTCTATCAAATCTGAAACAAAATGAGTCAAAGAGGGGTGACGTAATATTAATTATACAGAAACCTGACAGCAGCATAGCCCAATATTGAGTGAGGATGCATGCTTCATTATTATTGCAGAACATTACAGTTTGCAGCAGGATCTTAGATAATGGAAAATGTGGCTCATAATGTCACCCATTAACAGACTCTCTACTTAGGAAACTCATCCAACACAGATTTTTCATGGCAGAGCAACATATCCTTTATTTATTCCCATTAGAAACAATCACTTGCAACTAGCAAGATCGTAAGGGTTTCTAAGCACGGCAGAAAAAGATCCAAAACATTTTTATAAAATTTGTCCAGCTGCCCCTTAAAGTCTCCCTAAACGCTGCTCTCACACATGCAGCATTTACTCTGTTCGTGTTGAACCCTGGTTTGGGCTTGTTCAATACTGATTGTTCCCTACTCTTGTTTTTCCCCCATATAAAAATTCACAAACAATTTAATTGTCTAGAAACAATGACCTATAAAATACAGGAAAACGAGCATTTGCAACACTTCAGGTTTAAGAATAGTAAAGGAGGGTCTAACAATATAAACTATGAACTGCCAGCAGCAGTAATAGTGAAAACTCGGCTGGATGGTGGACTTAAGTGATTCTGCAGAAATGCACAGTGAAAAATAACTAACAGTAGATTTGTGGTATAAACCTTGTACAAATCAGCTGTCCAGCATCAACAGATCCGACGTTTACAGTATATTCACATTCCACTTATCATCATTCACATTATTTGTAAAGCTTTACATCAGATATGTTGCTGTAGGCCTATTTAACTTTAGGTCAAAAAGTGGAATATTCTTCAAAGGCACTGTGAATTTAGTTGAAAGCGCAAGACATGAGGTGGAGGGGCGTGCCTTCCAGGCTTCAGCTAACATCAGAGAATTCAAAACACCTGCACAAGTCACTCCAAAGGCTCACCTTCAGTTTTATCAGTAATATATGACTGCTCTTTTCTTGACTTTTGAGTGATAACTCGTACTAGTGTGTGCCGCAAAATGGGCAGAGACTGTCAGTTCGGTCAGCCTACCCTAGTGCGTTTCTCCCACACACACACCAAAACAACCAGTCTGAGGGTCTGAGATTACGGTACCAAGTGATTTCCGTGTTGGTTTGGTTGCAGTGAGAAAGCGATTCCCCCTGAAAGCCGACCAAACTGCAGGAAATGAATCCTATATGGTGTGTATTCCAGATAAAATATTTTGTAGATGTAAACTGCTAAACTGATCCACAAATCGTAAACTGATCCAAAGCACAAAGCTGTAGTGCTGCAAAAAAAACCTCACATGTTCTGGTTTTAGAAATCTCAATCTACAAAAGTACAGTCCATGACAGAAATCCATGTTTCCTCAAACTTCCTGTCTGTCATTGTACACCTGTGCCTAATCACAGTCCTCAATACTAAACGACACATTTAGAAATTTGTACCTGTTGGCGATGAGCTGCAGGATCTGAACGAGAAACTTTCCCAGACCTTTCCGCCTGACCTTGCTCTCCAACTGGAGTTCATAACTGGAAAAAAAAATATTGAAGTGTTACATTTTTTTTAATAGCTTTCAACTGCCCGTACATCTTCACGTATTACACAGACAACGGCTAACGTGTGAGCATGCGAGAGTTACATTCAACTGCGAATTGCAGCTCAATGAAAGAAGCCGATTTAAGGCTACGTGATGCATGCGGCCATACCGAAAATAACAGACCTTACCAATATAACACCTCGTCACCACACTCAACATCGAATCGAAAATGAGAGAAAGCAACAGGGGCAGATTCGGCATCACGGGCCAGGAGATACCACGCTCTCTCGTCCTTCAGCTCCTCCCTTTTCTCCCTCTCCTTCCATCCCCACTCACTCTGTTCATATCTATGAACCAGAAAAGCAAGGACCATTAACACATAAGGAACCATTCACATTTATTAAACCTGCTTTAACCCTCTAGCAGCCATTATATGGCTCTACACTGACTGCTGAAATGTTAATCATGAATTTATGACTACAAATCTGTGAATCATATTAAGATCCTCTGGAGACACGTTAACTTTGTTAATCTCTTAAATGCAAATGATATACAGAGACAATCGTTCACAGTGTGAAGACGCTCTCACACAGACCTGCCTTAATAAAATAATGTGTTTAGTCCTACAATACGTCAACCTGCTCACAGACATTCATGTTACCAGTTATGTTATACATCACCTATACAATTATCATATAATTATGATTAGCTAAAAAAAAAATAAAATGCATGCTTAATACCTACAGTGTCTGTACGTTGGCTCTGGTCAGCTCATAGGCCCACTCCACAGTGATGGGAGACAGAGCAGTCACCCGTTTGCACTCAATCTCCAGATTTAACCTGCCACACACAGACACACAAAAACAACATAATGATTTCAAACAGTTTTTCCAGACACACAGGGCCTGCACTGGAGCCAGTGAGTCAGGATACTGGTGAAGATTCTTATGAACCAGCCTGTGTGGTCACCCATTTAAGGGCCAAACAATTATGTAAACACATGTGGGAGTTTATCACTGCGCAGTGTAAAAATAACAGCGATGGGGGATTTCAGATGATGTGAAATAAAAATCCATCTACACAGTACATTTTCCCATCCAACTACATGAGCTATTTAAGTGTAGCTACTAAAGGGAGTTTTTTAATAAGGTTGTAATAAATTCAATATAGCATTGAAGAAAAATGCTTGAAACTGTTTAGAAATTAATTTTTATAACCAAGATGCACTATATTGCCAAAAGTATTCGCTTGCCTGCCTTCACATGCATATGAATTCCCGTTCTTAATCCATAGGGTTTAATATGATGTCAGCCCACCCTTTGCAGTTATAACAGCTTAAAGTTTTCTGGGAAGGCTTTCCACAAGGTTTAGGAGTGTGTTTATGGGAATTTTTGACCATTCTTCCAGAAGCGCATTTGTGAGGTCAGACACTGATGTTGGAAGAGAAGGCCTGGCTCGCAGTATCCGCTCTAATTCATCCCAAAGGTGTTCTATGGAGACGAGGTCAGGCTAGTTAAGTTCTTCCACACCAAACTCACTCATCATTGTCTTTATGGACCTTGTTTGTGTACTGGTGTACAGTCATGTTGGAACAGGAAGTGGCCATTCCCCCAAGAACTAAGGAGCCGAGGCCAACTCCTAAAAAACCCACACCATAATCCACCTCCACCAAACTTTTTACACTTGGCACAATGTAGTCAGACAAGTACCGTTCTCCTGGCAGCTGCCAAAATCAGACTCATCCATCAGATTGCCAGACGGAGAAGCGTGATTCATCACTCCAGAGAACACAGAGACCAGTCTCTCCACTGCTCTAGAGTCCAGTGATGGCGTGCTTTACACCACTGCATCTGACGCTTTGCACTGCGCTTGGTGATGTAAGGCTTGGATGTAGCTGCTCAGCCACGGAAACCCATTGCATGAAGCTCTCTACACACTGTTCTTGAGCTAATCTGAAGGTCACATGAAGTCTGGAGGTCTATAGTGATCGACACTGCAGAAAGTTGGTGCACCTCAGCATCCACTGTCATTTTACAGCCTTCGTGGCTGAGTTGCTGTCCTTCCCAATCGCTTCCACTTTGTTATAATACCACTGACAGTTGACTGTGGAATATTTAGTAGTGAGGAAATTTCACAACTGGACTTGTTGCACAGGTAGCATCCTATCACCCTACCAGGCTGGAATTCACTGAGCTCCTGAGAGCGACACATTCTTTCACAAATGTCTGAAGAAGCAGTCTGCATGCCTAGGAGCTAGATTTTATACACCTGTGGCCATGGAAGTGATTGGAACACCTGAATTCATTGATTTGGATGGGTGAGTGATATAGTGTATCTGTTGCATTCACAGAAAAAACTACTAATGAGGTATGCTTGTACACTCACAGATGCTTTAGAAATCTTCACCACTACCATTGGCAGGCACTTTCAGGAAAAGAGAACAAGGAGTTCAGGCACTTAATTAGCTAAATCTAAAATAAAACACAAAATTACAAGTAGACTTTCTTACCGGGATTTCAGTAATAAACCATAACATAAGACATATATGAAGAAATAAGAAGAAGAAAAAAACTGTCCTGATGAGATTTGCTGTGAGGCGGGTAGTTGTAATCCATACAGAACAGCTCTTAATAACAGCTTTTATAAGATGGCATTTTGAACAGTACATGCTACTTTGCCATCTTTAACTGGAGTAGTATGTAATTCATTTCATCTCTGTTCAACAGTGCATTTAACATTCCACTATTGTCACAATGCAGCTTTAGAGAAATCCAGATGTAGATCCCTGATGAGCAAGCCAGAGGCGACAATGGCAAGGGGCAACTTCCTGAGATGACATCAGGAAGAAAACCCATCAAGGAACCCATTCACTTCTGGAAGACCAGAATAGTATGATTCAAAATTTCTACCACGATTAATAAGCATCACAGGTTTCTGATTACAAAACAATATGTTATAACTCCACCAAAATCTGCATTTTACTTTAAATATGATGGGCTCAAAAATGACTGGCGGTTATGGCAATGAAACGTCACCACTTGTTCCTGGTTTCAAACCAGCAGCATTTTGTGCTGGCTGAGAACCAGCGTGGAACAGTTTTAGCGCAGACACAAACACTTAATCAGCGGAAAAAGGCTATCAGCTTCTAGAGTTCTAAGGCTTAGTGCGCCTCGTGGAAAAGTGACATCACGTACCCATTTCTGTCGTATTTTTTGAACACTGGAAATGCAGACAGCGGGTCTTCAAGCTGCAGCGACAAAAGGTGCGATGATCAAAATGACGAAACAGACCCCCAACTACAAACAGAGGTCTAAATACTTTCAATTTCAGGATGGAGAAAGACGTCATACCTTATTGGCTGCAACCACTTTAGCACATACAGCATCCATAGCTGCCCTTTCTTCGAGCCTCCTCTGCTTCTTTTCCTTCGCTCTGTTTGACTTTCTCTGCAGAAAGTGAGACGGAGAGACAGATGCTGTCAAACATTAATCCTGAAAGAGCTCTGTCATCTAAACACATGACCTACCGTTCCTCGATCAGTTGTTTTGGAATATCAATGCACAGCAAATTCGGCGGATCGTGGATCTCGAGCCGACCCGACTAAATCGATCGCTCTTAGTGACCCTTAGGGTAGAGCTGACCTGTTTTAGATTCTCACTGGCCCTTCCTGAAGCCGGGTAGCAGCTAACTAGAAACAAACTGAAATGCACAGAGCAATGGTTCTCCAGTGGTGCTTCAACAAAGCACTCAGACGTTTAAAATGGTTGTCGGAATATTATCAATGCTCTAACCAGGACCTGGCTATTGTATTGTATTGTAATATTATTATTGTTAAATCCAATACTCCAAATTTTGTGCAACATTGCTTCAACTGTAATACAAGACATCATATGAACACTTTAAACCAGCAGAGAAACACAAAACTATACCGTATTCTACAGGCATGAATGTCAGCAAAGTGTCTTTTTTAAAAAAAAGGTTTCAAATGATATTCAGCACAGGGAGATTTAACGTGACTCTAAAACACAGATTTTAACCACTGAGAGTATTTGCCGTTAGCCACTTTTGTCTGAATCGACATTCCCCCACAGATCAATGTGTCTGTGTGTTAGTCACAGGAAGTTAAAGCTAGCCTCGGTTTAACACACATTGTGAGTGTAATACTTTACATTAAATGTTTTTTAAAATAAAAACTACACCAGCAACCAAAGATCTAAAATACACTTAAGCATGACCATTTATAGTGACCATAATAGTCAAATAAAAAAATTAAGATGTTTTAAGAACCTGCAAACACCCCACAGGGGAAAAAAAGGGGAATAAACTGTCCTACATATGCACAGTTTTACAGTGAAGCTACTATTTAAAGGATCTGTTGGGAACAACACATCCCCTCTCAGGTCATACGCTTGAATTCAGGTGTTCACCCTCTAAAACTGCCACATCTCTGATGTTAATGTGGAAAAACGTCAGTCGGGAATACATATTATTAAGGGACAAAGACAAGTCTTCAACGCAGAGTACATCCAGTAAACTGCAGATTAATCCTAAGAGACCCGTGTCCCGCTGTAAGCGAGGGGGAAAAAAAAAAAAAAAAAAAAGAGATGCGGTGTCAAGGTGACGATCATTTTAGCCTACTTAGACACCCAGACTCCGTTCATCCTGAGGATGGAGATAAAGCTGGGAGAAATGTGTCTGGCTAGGACGTGAGGACGTTTAACCCTTGTGTACTTGGTAATGGTTGTACTCTTCACAGTGCAGGTTGACTTTCAGCAGCTCAGACAGCTAGGCCATGGAAGCAATGGGAAGTGATAATTCAGCATTTTCATGTTCAGAGAAAATGAGGAAGAAACAGATCCAGGAGTTAAAATGTAAAAAAATAAATAAATAAATAAAAAATAGGTCTGGCAGATGCTCTAATCCAAGACAACTTACATTTATCGCACTATTTTAGGGAGATCTGTATCTGATACTGACTTTTAGATGTATTTAATGCATTCTGATGTACTTTAGTTAACATGGATGATGATCTGATGTGTGTAAACACTGTGTCTTCACGTGTGCCCCATCAGATCAGACCTGAGAACTGGTTTTAAGACTGAATTGGAAAAAATTAGGCTCTGGGACCCAAGAGCAGTTCAGCATTAATTACAGAAGCAGCTGTTTCTTTCTTTTAAGCAGGAAACAAGAGCATGGAGTGAAGACACGTTTAAAATAAACTCGGTACCAGACAGATAAATAAAGACATGGCGATGTGTAAGGCGCTGATACAGATGAGAGGAGCTGGCGGTGCTGGGCCACATGTCGGGCTTGTGTTTCCTCCTGCCATGCCACATGTTAGCTAACGCAGCATTCCTGCGTCGCACAATAGAGACATCAGTGCAAGTCCAGCACTTTCCTCCAGCCTCCAGCCTGCTCTCGGTGCTGCTCAGCGCTGAAACACGCGGACCGGCTGCAGCCTGCCGGGCAGAACCCGGAGCCACACGCGGACTAATGTTACTCCCACAAAGCACCGGACGCTGCTCGGAGGCTGGAGATAGTTATATAAGGCTTCCAGAGCTGCTCTCCCATCACTCTGCCTCAGGTTTGTTTGTCAGAGATCCGGATTCAGCAGCGAGTCTTTGTTCAAACTGCCGCCCGCGTTTAGCGCAAGCGACGTGAAATTCACCAAAACAGCCAGTTAGCAATGAAAGACAAAAACTCACCCCCATGTTGTAGCTCTTAACTCTTCACCTCGAAGACAGGTAATTGTTGATACGTGAACAAATATACTAGGACGCCAGAAACCAGCGTCCAGCAGGCAGCTACGGTTTGATGCGCCGAAATAATAACACGCTAATCAGCACGCTGGCCTACTGTAACCCGCGGCTAGCTTAACATAGCAGCGGAATAGCAATAATATCGATATTAGCCCGCCTTTATCTCTCCGGCAGCTTGGCGCCAAACAGCAGGGCCGACAGCTAATTACGTCTACAGCTATGTTCTACTCTTTCTTCCTTCTCTCCTTCCTTCCCTCCTCTCTCTCTCTCTCTCTTTTTCCCTCTCCCCCCTCGTCCACAGCAACCGCTCCACGGGAAATGACGACATCGGTGTAATCCTAAATAGAGCCAAACTCCCTACATCAATGCACTACATACGGAATGAGCTCCTGATCGATACACACTACGTAGTGCACTATGTATTTGAACACTCACTCGTTTGCGATTTAACCCACATATGTTCTGTAAGCACAGGTGGAAAAGTGTGCTCGGTCCTCCACATGAACATGACTGTGGAGGTGTGTGTGGAGACACGAGACAAACACGTCTGTGTTAATAAATAATGTTTGTCTAAATGCTAAAGGGGTTAAATAAGCATTGTATTTTACTATGGAGTTGATGTTTTCTGATAAGCTAATATGTAGTTCAATGAGGAACAGGAAGTCCTAGAAGTCCTTGAAGTTTATGAAGGCTCAGGATGGCACATAAATAAATAATGTTCAATAAATCAGTCAGTAAAGTTTGTGTACTGTGACTTTATTCAGCAGTTCTATTTTTATTCATTACTAGATCTTTGATAATGGGACATACAGAAAGTTTTATTACAGCTCTGGTTTGTCTGTTAACATTAACACAAGGTCAACAAGAGACACTTGGGAAGAGAAGAGACTTGTAAACATTTACAAAAAGATTTCTTCAAGAGTTCAGGAAAAAAATGGGGGGTAAGGTAAGGGATTATGACGGATTGTCCACAGATCCTGTACAGTGTGTGTGTGTGCAATGCTTAAGGTGTGGGAAGGTAATATAAAAGAAATGTTAAAGGGTGTTCAAGAGTCAAATATAATTTCTTTATTTATGTCCAGATGGCGGCACGGTGGCGCAGTGGATAGCGCTGTCGCCTCACAGCAAGAAGGACCCCGGGTTCGATCCCC
>JAOTRJ010000045.1:10569539-10579913 GCA_028564905.1 Leptodoras praelongus | reverse complement strand
ATAGCATCACCCGGATTCGAACTCGCGATCTCCGGATGATAGGGCGAACGCGTTGTCGTTGCGCCACTCGGGAGCCCATGTTTTTGTTATTTTTTCCATTATGTACTGACATAATGCATGTTGTCCACAACACAGCAAAAAGTCTTAAGACTTTGATACAATAAGCACTTCACACCAGACATCAGATCTGTGCTGTAAATGTGTACACAAGCTTGTAAGTAATTGCATGCAAAAAGTAAGATTCTCCATAGTGCACTGCTCTTGATGTCATTTTTGGTTTCGCAGCTGCCAGATAAATTGATCGCCAGCCTGGTAAAGTACTACTACTCCTGGAAGAAGACCCGGACTCGCACCAGCGTCATGGACCGACAGGCTCGCAAACTCATTAGCAAGAGAGAGAAAGAAGACAGGTGAGAAGGCTAGGCAAAAAAATAACACGGAAGCACAAAAAAACCCCAAGTGTGTCCTCTGAAGGATTTCTTAACCATGTAATGTCTCCCTGTTAGCAATGACGAGATAGAAGAAGGAGACCCAGGAAGTGACAGTGACTTTGAGATTGATGCAAAGAAAGAGGTGAGGCATTAACATTTGCTTAGTCGTTTTTATATCCGTGTTTTTAGTAATGCTTTGAAGACCTGTTGTACAAATATTTATAGTAAAGTACTAACATGCTTATGGTTGTGCTACTTCTTTGGTGTCGCATTTCAAACCTAATGTTCATGCGTGCACTTCCTTGCTCAACCAGTCAGTGTTTTAATGCAACATCTCACTAATTGATAGAAGAATAGGTTTATATTAGGTTATTAGCCATTTTTTAATTTATTTCTTTTTGGTTTCTGGTCATGAGAAATGATGAGCTGTGTCTACGGTTCATAAGAAAGGATCTCCTTTAAATATATTCTTTCATTCAGCCCAAGCTGAGCTCTGGTGTAGGAGGAGGCAGTGAGAGGAGCTCTGGGAGGTCAGGTCCGACACGCAAAGAGAGCCAGGGGGCTCAGTACCGGCACCATCCACTGAGGGCACGCCGCAGACCTCCAAAGGGCATGCACCTGGATCAGGATGACATCGTTGCCGTGTCGGCTACCAGTGAATCAGGAACCATCTCCAATCGCCAGCTTGAAACTCAGCTAGTGTCTCTCAAGAGACAGGTAATGATTGCATGGTGATGTACACAAACAAATATTTGCTTTGGATTTGAATGACAGTCTTCACCAATCCTCATGCAGGTTCAGAGTATCAAGCAAGCAAACAGTGTCCTCAAACGGAGTTTGGCAGATGGTGTTGATGCCATGAGACCAGCTGAGGTACAGCCAGTTATTCCTATGCACTCAATGTCTCCTCAGATATTTTTCTGCATTTCATATATACACTCAAGTTTATCATGATTGTAATAGGAGACTGATTATTTCAGGTGTGGTGGTGATGATGATGGTGATGAACATTCTTTGCCAAATGTTACATGTTGGAGGAATAGTAATTTTTTTCTTGACATAGATCTCCATCTATTGCATCTGGAGCATAAGCTCAATTACCTGGGCAAGAAATTCAACATCCTCATATTATGAAAACAGAATCCCTAACTACTAAATCACAGAATGCTCCAGCAACTGCGCTTAGACTTCCATAATCAGTGTTTCTCTTTAATAACGGGATTCATTAAATATTTCAAATTCCTTTTTTTGAGGAAAGTTACTATAACGTAGACAAACGAAATCCTCAGCAAACTGCATTTAAGGAAGCTTGTTTATCCATATGTATTCTTTCAGCCCACTCTTAAGATTAACTCCCGCTGGACCACAGAGGAGCAGCTCCTGGCTGTACAGGGTAAGTCAGATTTCCATTACTTTCCCTGCTATATGGCAGTCTGGACAGATAAATGTAGTTGTTAGTAAATGAAAACATTGGTAAGTAAAGGATTTCTAGTGTCTCTCAGGCAGCTCCATTTGATTACGGATAAAAGCATGTGCATGCAGGATTAACAATGAATACTTAACCTAAGATGTTGTGGTCTTGCCTGGTGTAGCTATCAGAAGATACGGTAAAGACTTTGCCGCCATCGCTGATGTGATTGGGAACAAGACGGCGGGTCAGGTGAGCTCGTTCTTCGTCAGCTACCGCCGTCGCTTCAATCTGGAGGAAGTGCTGCGAGAATGGCAGGCAGAACAAGAAGTGCTGCGGGGGAACAGCGAGACCGTGAAGGACCTGAATGGGACATCAGGAGTGGAAGAGGATGAGGTGAGGCAGGATAATGGGATCTGTGAGATTTAAAAAATGTCAATAGTTTAGAGTATGTTCCCATATGCTCTGTACCTCTTTAAGTGAATGTTTTTAGTTGCACAAAAGCTCTGTGTTGTGTTGTCTATGCAGATTAAGAGGGACAGCGTGTCCCCTGCAGACTCTGGCAGTCCAACGCCTTCCCCTGAAGTAGCCCGTAATTCTTCTCCCCCACTTGCCCAACCACCACCCTTACTACGCCCAACTCCCCCCAGTGCACCTCCAAGCCTGTTGCGTCAACCTCCTCCTCTTCAAACACGGCCCCTCCAGACCAGAACACCACACAACCACCCTCCACCTCCACTCATCCGCCCCGCAGTGGCCTCCTCCCACCACCAGAGTGGCCTGAGGAACTCCGTCGGTCCGTCCGTGGGTTCCAGCGCGCAGCTGCCTCCCTCGCTGATGGGGCTCAAAGTAGAGTCCCCACATTCGCACTGATTGACACAAGCTGCTAGAGTTGGCCTCTGGCCCTGATCTCAAACCAGTACATATTTGTTCAGGAGTAGGATTTTAATGGGAGCTGGTTCTGGATCAGGGCAACGTCTAGAAAGCACTCACACTAATGGGGAGCCGAGGTACTGTCTAGGTGGCAAAGGGATTCAAAATACAACATTATTGCAATTGTTCAGGCAGACAAGTGGCATCAGGGAAGTGTTAGACAGGTGAAATGAGTCAGCAGTAGGTTTGATATCACTCAGAAAACCCCCATTAAACACCAACACTCGTATGGGCAAACATCTCCCTTTGTTACTCATCTTATACAGAAGAAACCTCATTGCAGACTTGCCAAATACAGAGCATACACCTAGCAGGCCTCAGCTTTAACGATATACCTCAGACGAGGCCACAGACCCCACAACCACACAGTGCAGCATGATCAATTATAGACATGACCTTTGACAGAAAACCTTGATAGTACTTGAACCAAAATTTCTCAGTGGAGAAAAGAGCCTTAGACATTATACACTGGATTGTAATAAAATGCCTTCACAACTGAATCACAGGTTTCCCTATCTCCATGGCAACAGCAGAACATCTCCAACTCTGTTCCACAGAAGACACCACATGATGTTTGAGAGAGTAAACTGGGAACAGGCATTCTTTTATTTCCATTAAAGAGCCATGTATTAGATCTGAGTTTAGTGAAGCAATTTTTATTTCTATTACTGAGTCCCTGAAATATTAATAGATAGTAATTATGTAGAAATAGTTAATATTAAGGCTCTAAGTGACCCAAAATACTTAACTCTTTTCTTGCACAAACAGTGAAATGCACAGATTCTTCAGTCAGCTGTCTCGGAGGGAAAATGTGTAGGATGTTGCGACACTAAATTGAATTGTTTGTGCCAGTAGAGTTTTCCATTTCCACCAAAACTTTGTACATGAGAAATGTTTACAGGTGAACTTGGATATGGTTGTGTTTTTTTTTTTTTTCTTTTCCCATTTTTAGAATAAAGTGAAATGAAGTAAAATTCACATCCAGTAGTGTCTGTGTTGAAGACCTCAGACCCTCATTAACCATCAAATGATTCGGGTTCTGGGAGAAAGTCTCGTTCTGATTGCATCATTAGCTACACAGTTTGTTTCATCATTCATTTATTACTATCATTGATCATAATCATATCTCTTTGCACCAAATGTACATTTGGAGTTCTCTCTATCCCTGACATACATCAGCTCTGACAAAAGGAAAAAAAAAAAATATTAAAATTACAGCAATGAAAAAGGGACATGAAATAAAAATCAACCCTGAAGAAAAATTATATTAATAGATAACATTGACAGTTGGATCCCCAGCACCTTAGACAATGATCATTCATAGAACTGCAAAGAATGTGACATTTAAAAAAACATTTTCTGTGATATAAAACACAGAGGTGCACAAGTGTCCCACAAACCACTGACAGACATGGAAGAGACACCACTGCTCCCCCTACTGTTTCATTTAATAACCGAGTGTGTATCCAGGCATGCAAAACGTGTATAGCTCAGTGGAAAGACAGGACACAGCTCAACCCTCTCTCACGCAAGTCTGCCTTTCTCAGCTGGCTCTACTAAGCCTGATCAAGAATATCAAATCTGAACAAATATGATAATAACCCATTGAACCCAGTGGTAGTCAGACCATCTGCTCCTGATGTGTAGTTCACTGTGGGCTTGCTGCTACTTAATAAAATAAAATCACTGCATGAAGGTCAAGACAAAAAGCCCAAAGCAACCTTTTGGTTATACTCAGATGATTCACTCTCATTCAGACTAATGCACATGACAGAAGGGGACAAGCATGAAAAAGGTAATGCTCAAAGTGATGATGGGGCTCATTTCATTTGCTACCAGACCACTGCAGCTTTCAGATCTTAGGCATTTGGATTTGGAAGGTGGACTCGCAGATGAAGCCCAGACCGGTGTTTAGATATCAGTCTTGTAATGACGGCTGTGCTGAAACAAGGGATGTAGTTCTCTTTCACAGCGTCTTTTCCAGTGATTGTATAGTCCAAGGGGAACAGGAGGTGTGTTGGTATCTGTTGTTTATGTGCGGCATTCGTTACAGCAAGACGTGAACGACTTTTTAAAACCACAAAAAAAAAAAGAACATCCTAAGGATAACAATGCATAAATCACCGATTTTACAACATTGAAATACATTTGATTTTTCTTCAGAAAGGGGGGAAAAGACAACAAAATTACACCCATTCCAGTGCAACAAATCACAACCCAGTCAATGAAGAACTACATCACCCAAACTGTAACACACAATCCCTTGAGTGGTATTCAAGTGGCGGCCCTCTTTTTCGGGTGCTGATGAGGTTTAACCCCGTTGACGGAACGAAAAGGAAGAAATGTTGGGTGAGAGTGGGTTTGTGGGCAAACTCTAACCCCAATTTACACAGCAAAAACAAATGAAAATGTGCAGATATTATAAACTCTGTCCGGATGCCCAGTGCGCGTGTGTGTGTGTGTGATGAGTTGACCAAAACAAGTTCACAAAACTCAGCAGAGTTTATATCAAATCAGGATCTTCTCATAGTGGACATAAGTAAAACAACTGTTTCTTTCCCTTCACTCCCTTTCTGGACTGATAAATGAGAGCAAAGGCTAGTGATCCTGAAACCAGCAAAATCAACATATACAGCACTTTTTCTCTCATACCTCACACTGTATTTCAGCATGTATCTACAGCTTATTTCAACAAAACCGTAAGATCTGTCTATTTAGTCCGTTTATTATTATCTCACACCTACTTTCAGTGGTTACTGCCTGTCTTGCCATTTTCCCCTAAAACACCTCTCTAACCGTCACCTGCCCCCCCCTTTAACCCTCGCTCTGCCCCCTCATAGTTTGAGCTCATTGGCGATTTTGGAAGCGATGTTCTTGAAGGCAATGGAAGTGCCGGAAATCCTTTTGAAGCGCACGCCGTTGAGGGACAGACGAGGCAGCTTGCACACCTCCATCTCCCACTGGACGAAGTCATCGCGGGAGGGGTTGCCGGCCATGCAGAAGAGCATGTAGCGCTCGCGCACCTCGTATTCACAGCTGTTAGCGTCCAGGACCTTACGGATCTCTTTCATCATCTCGCTGGGCTCCATGGAAGATGTGGTCTTCATGCTCCAGGTGAAGCGCAGTGAGCGGGGCTTGGTGTTGTCCTTTGCGGACGGGGGTGGAGTTCCACCCCTTGGAGAGGAGGAGGAGAGTGTGTCCTTGTTTTCATCCCCGCCGCCTGAGCCGAGCGTCCCACCTCCCACTCCGGTTTTCTCTGCCTTGTCGGCGCTGCTCAGCATGGATCTGCAGACAGAGATGGAAAGAAAGGGGGGGGAAAAAAAGAGAGGGAGAGATGGAAGTTGGAAAATGATGCAGAAATATAAAGAAAACAGTACAGAAGAAGAAGGTGGACAGAAAGGCAAACGTAGGCGAAGAAAAAAAGACGTGAAGGGGTAAGACGCAAGGAAAGGGTAGAAAGTGTAGAGGAGGAGGCAGTGGAAAGAAATGGAGATGAGAAAAGACAGTAAACAAGACAGAACAGCCATGAAAAAGGCATGCACTTTGTACTACGTACTGCTGTCTGTTCATCATCAATTCCTTCCCCCTTGTGACAAACTCACACGTGTATAATGACTGACTGACTGTCTGTCTGTCTGTGTGAACCCGTCTGCAAATCTACAAAGACATCCATCTCATTATAACTTTTAAAATGTCACCCATGTCCTATAACTGTGTGTGTATGCAGGGAGAATGCTCTGTCTAGGCATAAGCTGCAAGGCTTTTAAAAAACATGGTCTTGATTATCTCTGCTGCAGCTGCAGGGAAATCTAAATAAAAAAAAAATCTAAAAAAAAACTGGAAATAATTCATACAAGCAGTGAACCTACTGCTGAGTCTGTGTGTGTGTGTGTGTGTGTGTGTGTGTATGTGTATTAAAAGGGACCAGGGAGAAAAAACAACAACATCTAAGCAGAATGGATGAACAAATCTATGAGGACAGGGTTAGTCACAAAATGAAAATTAACATTTAATTACATGGCACAGGTATGTCAGACATTCTCTCTCTCTCTCTCTCTCTGACACACAGCTAAAAACCAATTCATCCTGATTAAAGTGATACTATAAGCCAATTTACTCAGAATTTAACACCCATTAAACATCCCTTCTTAGTCAATTACGACTCTACTGATTTACTTATCTATTGATTAGATCAGATTAGGAAATGATTCGATCAGGTCTTGCATTGTTTTTGTTTTGTTTTTTTCCTCACCTGCTGCCCTCGTCTCGACTCTCTCCCTCATACGGGCTCCTCGAAAGAAATCGTAACAAGATTAGTTTTTGTACTTTCGTACCTTTGTACTGTAAGCATTATGGAAACCCCGGTACGCAAATCCCATTCCATTACTGAAAGCTGCATTTCAAACAGGCAGTGATGGTTTAAGGCTTCAATAGGCAAGAGGACTGATATTACGAATGTGTAAGCACACCAGGAGGACTGTGCTCTCGTTCAGTGTTGGGGACTGAATGAGCAAATAATATGGGATGGAATGGATTTGAACGAAACCAGAGAGAACCACGCAGGACCCAGGACGCCCTCGATGTCTAAACATGAGCCCATCACCAAGTAAACTATAGCCAACAGTGACCCTACGGCTGATATACACCCCTGTTCACACACACAAGCACCCAAACACACCAACATGGAACACGGAAACAACGGCAGACATACACAAGCAAAAAAAAAACAAACAAAAAAAAAAGACGGACTGCATCAGACATCTTAAAGCATGAATGCTTGTTGTTATGAACAGACACGGACAGACAGATAACCACTTACAAAGAATGGTCTATACACAAACACAGACAATTAGACAGTCCACAAAAACATCAGCAAAGGGTTAGAAGCACAACAGGGACAGGACGCTGTTTAGCAAACTAAAAGAAGTAGATTAAAAAACAGCAAATATTTGGATACAACATAATCTGTAAAAGGGGTATTCACAAATAATACAAGTGTTGACCAGCAGAGGACGCACAGTCATAGTGTATTACCTGACAGTGCCCTCTACTGGACAAAAGCCCACATATCAAAAACACCAAGAAGTTACAACTCAATATGAAGCCCATTATTTACAAACAGAACATATAGCAGAGCATAGGAATTGGAAGGCTGAAATATATTTGGTTATTATAATAACTGCAGTGAGTTGAGGTAGATATCCATATACCTGGTGCCTGCCCTAGTTCTGTGTGTTCTCACACATGATGAGGCAGGCAGAAGTGAAATGTAGAGATACATGAAAGGAGAGCGTTTGAGGAAAATAAAAACAGGATACAGAGTGGTTTTGGGACAGCAGGCCAAAGCCAGTCAGTTAATCTCAGCTTCAGGTGCTGTTACCAACATTATCGGCATCATCAGGTTAAAAGGGCTGAGAAGAAAATGAATTCAAAGAGGCAAAGGGATTCTCCTGAAAGAATGCAGAGTAATATAATCCCCTCCATCACCCCTTTCCAGCCTCAACGCCCCCTTTGTCAGATTTCACCCTGTTCAACTGTTACAAGACATAACTTGTGTTCATCATAAACACATAGTCAGACACAGCATTAATGAGTTCAATAGTTTCTTTGCTGATCTTTACATTTCACAGCCTTGTTCTGGGTTTGTCCATGATCTAAAGCCATTATTTGGGTATTTGGCTATGACATCGTGTCCCATTTAAGCCTGGGGGTAACCTTAAATAAGTGAGGAAATAATGCTAGCCTATACAGCAGCAGCAACACATAGATGAGGTCACTGTTTACGCTGATGGAGACAACGAAAGGGGGATGAGGTGAAAGAAGAGAGGATGGGGAACGAAAAGGATGTTAATTTCTTTGGGACATTAAGGTGTGAGCTTTTGGGTTGGATGTGGGATGTTAGTACTGGTCATAACACATCACATATAACAGACATCAAAAAAAGTGCCAACCATTAAACAGCAGAGGGATAAATAGTATGAGGGGAAATATAAATATAAGCTACATAAAAATAAAATAAAAAAAAACACCAAAACTGGCAGAAGGGTAGAAGGGTCAATCAAAACAAAAGGTTTCAGAGGGGGTTATCATTGTGCTTTCCTACCTTCTGGGGAACCTGAATGATAGATTTCTACAAAAAAAAAAAAAAAAATCAACAAAGAAAGAAAAAAAAAAAAGAGAAAAGAACAACGTATGCATGTAAATATGAATGGCAGTATGTGGAAAGCAAAAATATTAAGAACTATAAGGTGTTCTTACACAAACAGGGGTAAACTGTTACAAGGTCAGTATGAATTTGTTGATGTCATTTAGAATTACAGCAGGATATTACGATAAAATATGAATGGCACCGACAGTGAGGACTACTGCCCCTTTAAAGGGAACTTCGTCGTATTCTGAAGTGAAACCGTATCTTTAGGTGGATTAAACAACAGGCATGACATATTATAAAAAAACAAGTAATCAAGCCTCCTGGAACAATGACAATGATTTAAAAAGACACGAAGCGGATGTTAGTGTGGCATCAGGTGCAACAGACAGCAGTAATGGTGATGTCGGTTTATAAGGAAACTATCCTGGTTAATCGTGTCGGCATGACATGGCAGTGAGATTACCCAGCGAACAGTCTGTTCGTTCAGCTGGTGATGGAGAGTGCTCTCTGTGCTCTTTCACTGGTTATATGCCTTTCATGAGTATGCTTGTCAATGAGTACTTATTCATTAGCATATCGCAGCATAAATGGCTTTCCATGTTGCATAACAACTGGCATCAGAGCCGTCTAAACAGTTCCCTTTATCTCTATATTCCCTCTTTTCAGTGCAACAGTGCTGAGAGAAAAAGGTCAGATATTCAAATAATGCTTATTACCTGGGCGTATTTGTGATGTTTACCAAAACTTGTTTACTCGTAGTACATAGTGGAAATAATCTGAAAGCAGTGAATGGCGGTCTTTGGGAAGACGTTAAATAGTAATATATAGACGTTATATATTATTATAATATAATAATATTATAGAATACAGTAATTGATAAGATCTAACATAAGGGATAGCCAACTGTGATTCAGAATGTTTCTGGGATGGACCTAGAACAAAAAACAATCACCTGAAGAAAGAATTAGGTTAATAAGTCATTAATAAATCATTAGCAGGTCAAAAAGCTGTGCTAGCTTTATATGAACCAGAGAACTGACAGCAAGGCTGGAAACTGGATAAGAGAAGCTGTATAATATAAACCTTTTCTATGAACTTTTATCATTTTGCTCAACTAACTGTTTTTTCTAGGCTTTAATAAACAAGACCAGTACAAACCCCATTAGAGGATTATGCATATTACAAAAACCCAAACAAATGTTTAATATCCTGCTGAGGACGGCCCTGCATGGACGGTCTGATGATTACCATCAAGCAGTTTATATCTACAACAGTGTGGACTTTGAAATGTGAAATGTTTAATCAGTTTACCGGTTAATGTTTTGTTTGTTTGTTTTCTTAACTATACAGCACGGAGTTATAGAAGGGATTATGTGTTACCGCACTGTCCAGTGTCACCCAAATGAGGATGGGTTCCCTCTTGAGTCTGGTTCCTCTCAAGGTTTCTTCCT
>JAOTRJ010000045.1:10527908-10538158 GCA_028564905.1 Leptodoras praelongus | reverse complement strand
TGGGCCGACATCATATTAAACCCTATGGATTAAGAATGGGATGTCACTCAAGTTCATATGCATGTGAAGGCAGGCGACAGAATACTTTTGCAATATAGTGTATATATTCCAAATTACCCTTTAATTAAAAATGTGTTTCAGATATTAATCAGGATAATCCTACTGCAATACTGTGACACACTGTGAGGTATCATATCATGACACATACAATAAGCCTGTGTGTCACAGTTGGCCTATTTGGCAATATTCAGTTTTACATCTAATAGTCAGCAACACCGCACTGACTATGAATGTTAAGCATGTCTAGAGTGGTTGATTTAACACCAGCTGACATACAAGGGAAGTGAGAAGCAGAGGTCATACATTTTGATTCTAATCATAAGTGACTTTAGGTTGCATTGGCATAGTGTAAATACTGGGATGGCTCAGTGTTTAGATTAGACAGTTTAAAGCAGTGGTTGCAGCCTTTCTGAAGAATGTGTGGTGTCCTGCACTGCTTGACACTGTGCTGATTAATCTCATGGTCAGGAGTGCACCCGGCTAGAGAGCATCCAAGGCTGTGTCCCAAACTATACAAGACACACAGAGTATGATGCCTAAACTGTAATGACAGCGTTTTAGTACAGAAAAATGCAGTCTGGGACAAAAAACAACCGCTTGTGACTCTGCAGTGTACACTTTACTGTGTATATTGATGTGATGTCACAGGTACAGGTGAAAGAGCAAGACCTCTCGGTTGCTCGGCTGTACTCTCACAGCACGCTGCTTGGCTGGTTTGAGTCTATCTGCATTGGAGATCACACTGCGCATTTACAAGGCAGACAGATGCAAACTAGTAACCAAAACCATCGCCTTTATCCAATGTGCGCATTTCTGTTCTCTGTGGACTTAAACCGGTTTACTTCAATTAGATCATCTTAACATTATAATGTTCTGCCTAGACAATACATTAATAGCAGGCAGAAGCTGTGTATTTAGTTTAACTTGAGGACAAATTTCCCATCAGTTCGGGCCTTCACACCTTACACAGTGCTGACTGGGAATTATAATTACACGACTATCAAGGCAACTCGCACTCATCAGCTCAGGACCATCTTATTACGGAGGATTCTTTTTCCTTCCCTTTGGGCAGTAAACAAGTTTTTTTCTATTGTTAACAACAAAACACTACACTTCATGAAACCCTTTTTTTTTTATTTGCCTGATCTTAGGGCATCGCTTGTTGGTCTAGAGCAAACTTACACAATTTCCTGCTTACTCCAAACGTCTGCTTTACACCAGAGCTGGCGAATAAGTGAATAAGTAAGTGAAGCTTATAGTTCCCAATGTTGCATCTTGCTTGCTGCATGCAGGCATAAATCACAATCCTGTCTTAAACAGTGTCAACTTATCACAAATAGATCTGTGATTATTTTTGTTATTTTGTACATTTTTATGACAACCTAAAATAGGAACATACATTAATCCACAGAAGGTTAAACATTACCAAAGCGTAGAGGCACCAAGCACCAAACACAGAGGCTGTCCCTGATTGGTTCACGGTTTCAGCGGCCGTAACCCAACTTCTTTTGTTTCCTCGTCCATGTCATTGAAGTAGTTCTTCTATTTTCCTCTTAGCAGGCATTCGCGCTCCAGCCACAACTCAACAAATATAACCTCCATTAACAAGCTCAACTGCACTTACAACTGCTAGTTTTCTTTGTCATATTTACGTTTTTAACATTTTGCACTAATGCATCATATAGCCTGCTAGCCTTTGCACGTTTGACACGAAGTTATAACCAGGAATTATTTTCAGGAGGCGAGGTGAGGAAATATACTAAATATAATCGTATAATTGAGCTGTTCAATTAGATTAATAGATGTGACACACACACACACATCTTACCATTAACCAATCTTCCTATATTTAATTAGGTGTTAAAAGGTATAGAAAATAACATACTTTTATGACAGCTTCCCTAAGAATGACTAGAATAACATGCGAGCAATACAGCGCAAGTGAGACTATGCCCTATAAAACCTGATCTACAGGGACAATCCTCCTGATGATCCTGATGATCACCATAGCAGGTGGTATCCAATAAAATGTAATTAATCAAAGTAAAGCTGTCTGACACTGACCTTTCATGAACTTCATTATAGCTAAAATGCCATCCGACACTTACACAATGAGCAGTGCTGTTTGTGTGCCCCCCCCCCAAAAAAAAACATCTGGAATATTAATATAATTTCACTCTAGCTATGTTAATGGCTTAATATGCACGGTACAGCCAAAGGTTTGTGGACACCAGACCATCACACGCATGTGTAAGACTTCCCCAAAACTATTACCACAAAGTCAGAATTGTTCAGGATGTCTTTACAGGGCAACCCGAACATTGCAGCGCGGCAATGCTGATGTGCACAAAGCAAGCTCCATAAGAGTTAGAGTGGAAGAGCTTGAGTAACCAAAAACTAGTGGAAAGCCTTCCCAGAAGAGTGGAGGTTACTATAACAGTAACAGTAGGGACTAAACTGGGAATTGGGTGTTCAACAAGCACACGTGTGTGTGTCACGTACTGTTGTCCATAGAGTGTATTTCCATTCACTTCCGCTAACCTGAAACTAGATAGTCGGGAAACTCCAATGTGTACCGACCACAATCATTAATCAAATGATTTCTTTCTTGTCGTGACACTTTCATATTCAATATCTTGGATGACTGACTGTATTTGGAGTAAGCCATTTTAGTTTTGGGCCAAACATGTTTTGTTAAATGCGCAACTGTCAAAATATAAAACCACACAATTTGATGAATAAACATGAATCCATATGAAATGAAAACAGCAGCGTTTCATCCTCAGGTTTTAACTGAAATCCGATCAGTCCGACTCCAGGAGACATTTGATTACGGCAGGCCAGTTACAGTGGAAGTGGAAGCAAACAACTCACAAAAAAAATAAATAAAAATCATATCAAATGTAAATTGAATGTAAACTTAATTCCGATTTTTGGGAATTTTTGGGAACTTGCGTTCTGCCTCCACGTACAAAGGGCACGTGTGATTCAGGTGTGAACACTACAACAGTACAGTACAGCACATCAATCAGGGACGGCTGTCACGCTAGATCGAGCAGTTCAGGGTTCGTATGGAGCTCAGGCTCACCTACGTTTCAGTGGCGTGATTAACACCACTGACTCATCATTCTCACCCTCAACCTCTGAAAGCAGACGCTCAAGACTAGCTTTCAGTGGGAGTCAGAGCTCCTTGTGTGGGATTCCAGGAAATAAAGCAGGGTGAACAAATAAACAGAAAAAAAAAAAAGCCTGCAGCTCTCGTTTCATTAAATCACTCAGCTCTGATACACCATACCTCTCATTAGACACTATTCAGTCAGGCGTATTAACATTAGTAATCAATGAGCACAGCGATTCTCCTCCTCCTTCCTGTAGTTCAAACTCCACACAGGAAATGTTGAAAGAGCTTTTCAGTTTATGACACTGTAAAAAGTGGAGCTAAAGACGAGATGACAAACACACGCAAGAGTAACATGGCTCAGGCATACGAAGACAGGACAAGCTGGAAAGACGTTTATTTCCCTTGTCTAACAGTCACCGTCAGACACATGGAACACATTGGAAAACAGTATTATTGATCTGTTTATCAGCTGAACAAGGGGCTTTGTCAGGTTTTGACTAGCTGATAACAGCTCCTCAGGGTTTTGCTAGGTTTCAGTCAGAGGTACACTATATACAGGTAAATCAACACAGAAGTGTTGAGCAACTTGTGATTTGGTTTAGTTCAGATTATCATAAACTGCAGTGTAAACACGTTAACCTGAGTGTTAAAGGTAGTGAATGTATGTATCTCACCTGTCCAGAGGTATGCTCAATCACTCCTAGTCCTTGATTCCAGGCTGACATTTGTGAGGAGTTTTCAGAAATGGGGAAAAGGGGTTTACATTTAATGTCGGAGAGGTTTAGTGATTCCGCAGCAGGGATGTGAAAGAGGCAGGAACAGTAACAGTGAGAGAGCCACAGCCACGCAGACACACATCAACAAGTCCAGTCCCACTCCACTTACAAGGACGTGTCCATCTCAACAGTGCAGGAGCTTCTTAAAACCAACAAGAATGCTAAAAACACTCGACAGACTATCGGCAGCCGTTTCTAAAAGGCTATATCTTTTATACAAATAATTCGGTGTGGGTATCGGGAACTTTACTAGGCTGAATAATTAGAGCGAATGAAATGTGAACGCTGCTGGGTAACTTCAGTCTGTCTGAAACACATCAACATCACATCAACACCACCATTACAGCAGCCATAAAGCCTACAGATTAAAAGACGTACAAATACAGCTTGTAGAAATCTTTTCCTGGTAAAGGAACACGATTAAAATCAAGTATGTCAGGCCGACCTGGGATCAGGTAACGTTAGCCGGGCAGCTAGCTCACCTTAACTTGACAATCGCTGCGGAAAAAAAAAACACAACGACAAACAAATCAGCGCGACCTCAAACGAAACCGAGACCGAGACCGGTCAGTGAAAAACAACGTCAAAGCTGAACAAACCGACTGAAGGAGAGTACGGTGGAGCTGAACCAGCTAACCTGATACAGACGAGCACTAGCAACTGTTAGCTAGCCATCCATCTAGCCGCCGTCCAGCTAGGCTTCAGACGGGCAAATCCCCAAAACACTCACAGATTCCTCCACAGTCCGGCCCGAGCCCCGCGCACTCGCTACTCCTTCAAATATACCAGCTATGGCGCAGACTGGAAACTACCTACAGCTCAGGGTAGCGTCCAAAGTCGTCGGGGAGTAAAATAAAAATCCATTATTCGCACCGTTTAAATCGCTTTCTTCCTTTAGCGAGAGAGAACAGCGGCGGTTCAGGCTGGTGGATAAAGTGCGGAATACCGGAACAACGCGAGGCAACATGGCCGGCCGCCGCGCAGTGGAGGGGCGGGTAACATCACCTCAGCGCCTGCAGCCTCGGAGCGGAATAACAGCACCGAGCGCAGTGCAGACTGCGGCTGACACCCAGCGTCCTAACTCTACAACATGCACTCATTTTTTTAAATCAGATAAACCTACCGGCATACACCCATCAGGCATAACATTATGACCACCTCCTTTTCTCTACACTCACTGTCCAGTTTCTCAGTTCCACTCACCATAAAGCTGCACTGTGTAGTTCTACAATTACAGACTGCAGTCCATCTGTTAGTCCCCTTTACACTGTTCTCTAGTGATCAGGACCAGCACAGACCAGGGTGTATTTGGGTGGTGGATCATTCTCAGCACTGCAGTGACACTGATGTGGTGGTGTGACTGGATCAGACACAGCAGTGCTGTTAGAGTTTTTAAACACCGTGTTCACTTCCTGTTCACTCTATGAAAGCATACATCCACCATATTGCTCCACTCTGTAGATGTAAAGTCAGAGACAGTAGCTCGTCTGTTGTTGCACAGTTTGTGTTAGTCATCCTCTAATACTTCATCAGTGCTCACAGGATGCTGGTGACTGGACATTTTTGATACTGAGGGGTAAAAACTCCAGCAGCACTGCTGTGTCTGATCCACTCACACCAGTACAACACACACTAACACGCCACCACCACATCAGTGTCACTGCAGTGCTGAGAATGATCCACCACCCAAATACACCCTGATCTGTGCTGGTCCTGACCATTAGAGAACAGAGCAAAGGGGACTAACAGATGGACTGCAGTCTGTAATAGTAGAAATACAAAGTGCAGCTATATGGTAAGTGGAACTGAGAAAATGGACAATGAATGTAGAGAACAGGAGGCGGTCATAATGTTATGCCTGATTGGTCTACAGTACTGTACATTCACCTGCTGTTTCTAAGCTTATCTACATCCCATCTCATGCTCATTCACTTACAATATGGATCTGGCAACACAATGGAGAATACACTGTAAAACCCATTTATCAATCCACTTAGCAGAAAACTTTTTTCATGGGCTTGATTTGAGAGGAAATCAGGGAAAACCCACACAGGCATGATGTGAAAATTTACTGAAACTGGGGCTCAAACGAAGGGCCCTGGAGCCGAGAGGTGGAAACATTACCTGCTGTACCACAGTGCAGTTCTGCAACAGAGAGAGGCTAGTTGTTTTGTGTGGTGACACTGGCATGTAATGTGGATGCACTGCTATGAAAGAGATCACATGCAGCACCAATACTGAGATATAAATTTTTTTTAAACACTTGCTTGTCTTTTTACACACTCAAGGTGTTAGTCTTCCACTCCTCCTACTGGGTCTGTTTCTTCCTACACAACTGCTGTTAGCATGATATTTTGGGGTATGGATATATCAAAGCATGTTTACTAGTGACTTTATGGTGTTTAAACCCATATAACACCCCTGAGACTGATATACTTGTATAACAGCAACATCTAGTACCGTGTCCGTGTCTTTGCTGTGCTGAGACCAGAACCGTTTATCAATCAGCTGAGTAAACTGTGCATGGAGTACAGTCATTCATTATTATAAATCTGCACTCTGAAATGTGCTGTGAGTGAAATTCAGAGCTGCAAGAGAAAATCAGGTCATGATAAAAAGAAGGGCACATAGTGTCATTGGATGCGAAGCACAACAGCACCTTGTAGTGAATGCACTTGCAGGTGCTAAACACGAGTGAGTGAGACGCCAGGTCTTTGAGGTGATTTGCATCTAACTCCTACAGATGAATTTGTATGTTTGGAATGCCATAACAACTGTTTCTATGTATAGTATAGACACTTTAATGATAATATACACCTTTAAAACATTTTCAAACATCTTTGACTTTTTTTTTTTTAATTAAATGCCAAGCCAGCATAGAGTCTAGTGCCAATTTCCATTTAAGACATCATGAAACTTAAAAAAAAAAAAAAAACACAACAAAATCTTTGAAGCACGCTGATAAAAAAAGAAGCATGTATTTAATCTGGTAGTCCTGTCATCCAAGCACCAAGTCTCATTCACACAGCTCCTTCACTGGCATTGCGATCAAGTCAGAGAAGAAGCTGCCTTCATTGTCTCCTCCTCCAAATATGAGCAATGTTTTGGACTCAGAAGCCTGCTCTTGATCATCAGAGGAACCCTATAGCAAAAGAAAGCAAGCAAACAATGCTAGACTTTAATGTCTGCAAAAAAACAACAAAAAAATATCTGTGTATTCACAGGATGTGCCAGGTACCTTCACACATGCTGTTGCCATGGTGATGATGGAGTGTCCAGCTCTGGGTGTTGAGGTCAGCTGACTACATGCCAAAGATGTCCAGCAATTTGTATCTATTAAACACAAGATAATAAAATCAACCGGGCAGAAAATGCACCTCTACTCAAGACAATATGTACCATTTACCAGGTCCAGGAAGAACATCTGCCCTCTCAAGTAATATAATTACAAGAAAACCCTGGATAATAAGTTGCTTTGTGCTGGGTTAAGATATCAGAAGCCCAAATACTTCATGCAAGTGTAGTATTTAAGCAAGACCCATAACATTCTAGACATTCTTACTGAAATAAAATGTGACAGTAAGTAGACCATATTCACCTGTGTTGAATATAAATGTGTCACTCAAAGCATCATTTCCATTGTAGCCTCCGTGGACCAAGAAGTGTGACTCAGACAGAACAGTGCAGCCATGCCAGCTGTGACAAACAAGTAAGGTCAAAGATGAGTCAGTGGTTCCAATATAGATGTTCAGCAACCAGTGCATCGTGATGCTAAAACAAGACTTCCTTTCAGTCAGAGAGGAGCATTTTATGAACATGAGATACTGATTATTAAAATACAGACTAAATGTGGTGTTCTGTGATTTTATTAGTACCTCCTCGGAGAAGGGGCTGATCCACTCGACTGCACAGCCGAAAACTCCATAAGACCTTAAAAAAAAAAAAAAAAGAAAAAAGCATATGCTGAACATTTAACATATTACTTCTTGATGCATAGATTATTTTTCTTTAAGTATGATTTCAGTATTTCAGTATAAAAGGGACAGTAGTAGACTGAACAAGTAAGTTCTTACACAGATCAAGCATGAACATGTCATTGAAACAGACTGGTGTATCCCAGCCTCCAAAAATAAAGATCTTTCCCTGCATCACACAAGCTGAATGCCTGAGTAGAAAGAGAAATAAAATGATTAAAAGATAGTTTTCAGAGCAGTAAATACCATAAAGCACTTCATCTCGTGCTTTCACACTTCCATTTGTCCTTGAGCGCACTAACCCAGAGCGTGGGGCAGGCTTGTCTCCATTAACAATAGGCTGATACCAGATGGCCATTTCAGGATTGAAGATGTAGAGGGAGTCACTGCAGCCATCGGGCTCAGGATGGGGACGAGGGAACACGCCTCCAAACACAAAAAGCTCTCCTCTGAACAGAGTGCAGCTGTGATAGGCCAAAGGAGGAACTTTACCTTGTGCCTAAAAAAAATAAGAGAAAGTATGAGTTCTCCCCTGTCTTTCAGTTCATTGTTCCCTTTATATCCAGGAACCTCTTTCACAGGCAATCAAGTTAAGGACAAATTAGCATTGATTCTTAATTTACAGGAATTAACCAAGAAACCCTAATGGCATTTCACGCTAATCAAGTTGAAAATGAACTGACCTCCACCATAGTCCAGCGCCAGCTCTGTGTGTCTAAAATATGAACGTCATTGAACCATTTCTTATGTTTGGAGCCGCCGAACACAAAGATCTTTTTTGACTCTGGGTCATAAGTCGCCGTGTGGCCAATCCGAGCCTCTGGCGTTGGGCCCTCTGCCAGAGTTTCAGCACGGACCCATGACAAGTCCTCTGAATATATATATATATAAAAAAAAGTAATAAATGCCTTGCTTTTTGTCAAATCAATAAATATCCAAACAGAGGAATAGTGCATGCCTTTGGATGAAGTGAAACCTCACCTGTACACAGCTTCCAAATGGGATCCTTACAGAACTGCATTCTGGCACCTTGTCCTCCAATAAGTATGGCTGTCTGAGGATCGATTGGACAGAGGGTCTGACCCCAGCGGCCTGACGGACTGTCTGTTAAAGATTAAAAAGACGTAATTAAGATTTTATATAAAATCATTCTGCTACACAACTGTAGATATAGTGAAATAGTATTTGCTCCTTTCCTGTTTCTTCTATTTTGGATAATTTGTCAAATTAAAATGTTTCAAATTGACAAAACAATTTTAATATAAGGTGAAGACAACATGAATAAACAAAAACTGCTGATTTTAAATGATCACTCCATTTATTGATGATAAAGATTTATTCAAATCCTATATCTCCCGTGGAAAAAGTAATAGCCACAAAAACCTAATAAAATTTTTTCTGCCTCTCTTGGCTGCAACAACTGCAAAAAAGTATTTTTGGTTAATTCGGCCACGTTGGAGGGTTTTCGAGCACGAACTTCCCGTTTAAGGTCTTGTCACAGCATCTCAATGGGTCATCAAGTCAAGTCATCAATCTACAGAATATTATCCAAAAAGTTTTGTGGGTCATCTTGATGTTTTCTGGCAAAAGCAAGACAAGCTTTTGTCTTCTTTTTTGGTCAGCAGTGGTTTGCACCTTGCAACTCTCCCATCAATGCCATTTTGACCCTGTGACTTTCTCATTGTGGAATCACGTACACTGACCTTAACTGAAGCAAGTGACGCCTGCAGGTCTTCTTTAGAGACCTTCTCTAGATTCTTTAGAGTTCTTCTGTGACCTCCTGCGGATGGGCAGTTGATGCACTCATGGTGAAAATTTGGTAGGATGGTCACTGCTGGGAAGGTTCACCACTGCTCCAAGTTGTCTCCATTCACTGGAGTCCCAGAGACTTAGTAACTCTTGCCACACTGGTAGATTTCAGTGACTTAGTTTTGCACCCATTTTCAAATCTCTTTAATACATGGAAACATGCGCTGCTTTTTGAGACTTTCTAGCCTGCTTCACGTTGGCAGACATGTTCTATTTTAATGATGGTTATATTTAAGAGGTCTGGCAGTGGCCTGCGTGTGGCTACTGAAATTAAACACAACAGTCAATTGAATTCCCTAACTGGTTGATTTGGAAGCTAAGGGGGCAATTACATTTTCAGATAGGTGATACAGGTTTTTTAATAAATCTTCAACTTTAACAAATGGAATACTCATTTAAAAGCTGCATTATGTGTTTACTCATGTTGACTTTATCAGTCAGTCAGTCATTATCTGTACCGCTTATTCCCAGTTACGGGGTCACGGGGGAGCCAGTGCCCAGCCGGCAACT
>JAOTRJ010000045.1:10406362-10418164 GCA_028564905.1 Leptodoras praelongus | reverse complement strand
AGAAACCACAGTTACAGTATGTTTTAACAAGGGGGCAATCACTTTTTCACACAGGGCCATGTAGGTTTGGATTTTTTGAAGATGTCAGTGAAGGCCTGAGCTAGCTGTCCAACACATGAGGACACATCTGGTGATGCCATCAGGACAGCTTTTCATGCATTTACTCTGCTCAATACTTGAACACACTTCAGCTGTGGAGACTGTAAGGGGGTTACAGTCCTGGGGTGAGCAGGTCCATGTGCTGTGTTGCCCATTGCTGTAATGAGCATAGTACCTATTAGTGCACTTTATTGCTTGCCTATACTTAACTGCCATGTGTTGATGTGATAAGTAAGTTCGAAGTAAATTTGTCACTGCGTATAAAGGTAAGTGTGGAACTCAGCCCTTTATGCTGTTTGTCTGTAAATAGGTTGTCTGATTTGTTGGAAGAGTGAGGGGGTCTTAGTCATGGCCTATGTGGTATTTGTGTGTACTCTTGCACCCATCAATTATCCTGACATATACACTGGCACAGACGGACTGCTAGATCATATTCTGATGCTCACTCCTGGCCCCAGGCTTGTCCCTTTGCCCCTGCCAAAATCCTGAGCAGCTAAAATGACCCTCTGAACCATAGCTGCCTCCTTTTCTCTATCTATAATTCAGTATTAAACTATTAAAAAATGTAACTATTAAAAAAATAATTCAAAAGCATGTTTCTGCTCATTATTCTTTAGCTCTGGTAATGCAGAGCTGGTGGTTCACAGTCAGTCAAATCAACCACAAGTACTGGATTTAGATTTTCCAGTAAAGATATCATGATTTTACTGTATTTAATTATACTTGTTCCTTATTTTTCATAGTAATCATAGATTATTTAAGATGATTGTACGACCAAAAATGTCAAAGCAAAACTTTACAACTTTAACTTTAAAGTTAAATTATGTTTGTGTAACTCTCAAAGGGATTACCCACTTCTGCTTCTTGAAAGCATGTTCGTCTAAAACAAATCATTGTCTCTGAACATAAAACTAAATGTAAGAAGAGCTACCAGGGTCTTGCACGCATCTTACCTGTTAAAATCTTCTGCTGGAGATTTTTTTAATTCTGTCTCTGACAATATTCAAGGGTGTGTGTATAAACTGATGGAGTGAAGGATACTTATGAAGGAGGCTTTTTTTTTTACAAGTGCCTTTTCTTATTGTCTTGGCTTTGTGTCACGGTCCTCACTACAGGATGCCAGAGAAAGTTTGTCTGCTTCATGGTCAGAACTATCAGAAACTGAAGCAAGCATGTTTGAGGCATGGAACACTTTTTAAAGACCCACACTTCCCTGCCTGTACTCAGTCACTGTTCTACAAGAGAACACCACCTCCTGGACTCACATGGAAAAGACCACAGGTGAGAAAAGTCATCACTTAATTGCTGATTATTAGCCCAAACAGAGTTAAAAGAGTTTCACTAGGCATTATGGAAAACTGCAAAACCATTGGTACAGTTGAACTCTGTTGTGAAGGGAGCACAAGAGAAAGTTGAACCATTTCTCTTGTGAAGAATATGGCTGAATATGGAACCTCAATCATTTCTCTTTCTAAATGAGAACCATCAACACCATCTTGTCAAATGTGAGTTGTTGCTGCCATTTCTTTGGGCTATATATGGCAAGGACATGAAGTGTCAGAGGTTCATGACATTCTCCTGACTTTACCATGCCAAGGATACCAAGAGATTTTGGACAATCTCATACTCTCAACTTTGTGGGAACATTTTGGGGATGGCCCCTTCCTGTTCCAACAAGACTGTGCACCGGTGCACAAAGCAAAGTCCATAAAGACAGTCCTAACCTCAACCTGATAGAACACCTTTGGGATGAATTAGAGTGGAGACTGTGAGCCAGGCCTCACCCAACATCAGTGTCTGACCTCAAAAATGCACTTCTGGAAGAAAGATAAAAAATGTCCAGAAACACACTCCTAAACCTTATGGAAAGCCTTTCCAGAAGAGTTGAAGCTGTTATAGCTGCAAAGGGTGGGCCAACATCATATCAAACCCTATGGATTAAGAATGGGATGTCACTCAATTTCAGGCGAGTGAATACTTTTGGCAATATAATGCGTGTCTGCACCATATTAAGCACCACCCCATTGCAATTTGAAACTTTGGAAGTGTGTCCGTCGTGCTTTTGGCATCAGAGGCATTACTAAGGTTTGTTTTGGGTGAGCTATATAAAAAAATACTTGACAGTGACTAAAATAGTTTCTGTATCTGCTAAAGTGTGACCAGTGAAATGCAACAGTAGTCAGGCTGTCTGTGCGGGTAGAGCCCTGGGTTTGAAGATAGACTCTATGCGACTAATCGTCATTAAGGTTGGAAATTTGACTACTGTACACAGAAGGTCTTATTCTTTAAGAGCGCTGATGGTGAGCTAATATTTTAACTTCATAAGACATTAACAAGCTAGCAGGCACTAAGTTACATACCTGACTAGCAGGCTATAATGTTAACGTAACAGTGTATTAAAATAGCTTTATTTAATATTAGCACAGGTTACTTGAATAAATGTCTAATCTACATCTATGTAATAAGTGACAATAATGGACTAGTATGGGAGTTTTAATTAGCTCTATAAAGCAAATATTTATGTAAATAAAGCTAATCATTTTAGCATCTATATCCCTAATAAATGAATGGATAGAGGAATCTAATCAGATCAAAGGACACCATCCTTTGACACGGCTGTCACCTGATATCAGCTTGACACTTGATACTTGTCTAAGGGCAGCATCTGTGGTCAAGGAAGAGGATTAAAAGTGAAATAATCATCTTTTTTTTAGCATTATCTGTTGAATAACGAGTGGAGCATTGGTAGATGGTTAAAAGCAACATCAGTCTATATGGTACAAAAAATACATTTTTGGTTTATATCCAGGATGGATCAAATGATATGATGGTTTGTCATGTGTTATCAAGTAGACAAACATGCTGATACACATAATGTGGCATCATTAATATTTTCTAATTTAATCTTCTCAAAATCTTTGGCTTATGTACTGAACACCCTGAACAACCAAAGCAAATACATTTTAATCATGTGGTATAAAATTTTGTTTGTGTCTGGCATCAGTAACCTGACACCAGGCAATCCTTGGAGACAGGATCCAATGTCAGTGTGTTAATGAACAGGTCCTGGCTGACAGGACTTCTACACTCTTCTACTCATTTTTCTATATTTCTTTTCATGCATTTTTCCAAACGACACAACACAATTTAAGAAAACCCACAAGAAAAATGTTAAACTTGATGTTGGAAGGGTTGGGTCATGTGGACTTTCATCCAATCAGAATCCTTCTCTTGGCTAAGTCTCTTTTACTCATTTACATATGCACATATTAGAATCACAGAATATTTAACCACAATATTTAAGAATGTGAATAATAGACAGATTGTATGTTAATGTATTATACTTTAGTTTACTTCTATGGATGACAAGTAAGGGTAGATATTTATCCTGACTTCCAGGAGCTTCAGCTGTGACTTGTTTTCTGCCTCTCTCTTTGTGGCACAGGAACTATGTAAAGACCCAAGACTTTTTGTGGATGGAATCAGTACCAGAGATCTGCACCAGGGCAGTCTGGGTAACTGCTGGATGGTGGCAGCTATTTCCTGTCTCTCATCAGAACCATCACTTTGGAAAAAGGTGTGCATGTGAAAGGAGAGGTTGAGAAAAGTAGATTTTCCCTCCCATTTATTTCACCCCTCCCTCTATGACACAGGTCATCCCAGATCACCTGGAGCAGGAGTGGAACCCCAAGCGTCCACACATGTATGCAGGAATTTTTCACTTCCGCTTCTGGCGTTTGGGTCAGTGGATGGATGTGGTGGTGGATGACCGCTTACCAGTCAGTGAGGATGGGACTCTGCTATTCTGTCGCTCAGCCACACCGCGGGAATTTTGGAGCGCTCTGCTAGAGAAAGCTTATGCCAAGTATGACGTGTTCAAAACTATGTTGAAGATTTGTGAAGGAACTGTTAAGTTATGAAAGAATGAACATTAAAACCATAAAATCTTTTATGTTCCATGAAAGTAAAGGATGTGGAGACCTAGTCATGTTAAAAATGCCATTCCAGATGTAGTTCTACTTTGCTGTAATAATAACCTCCACTCTTCTGGGAAGGCTTTTCACTAGATTTTGTTCAATATTTCTGTGGATTTCTATCAGTAATGTTTTTATTGTAATTATAATTAAAGCTTTTCTTACACTGGAGTAATGATATAAGAATTCCCCCTCATTCTTTTCTGTTAGGCTTAATGGCTGTTATGAGGCATTAGAGGGAGGAAACACTGCAGAAGCTCTGGTAGATTTCACTGGAGGAGTATCTGAACCTCTGATTTTGGATAGAGAGACACTCAGCCAACATAGCGACCAAAGGAGGGCGCTGTTTCAGATGCTAGCCAAAGCACACAGATGTAAAACTCTCATCACATGCTCCATACGGGTAAAACAGCTCTATCAGCAAAAAGCAAACACCCCTAAAGTATGCTGCACATACAATGACACATACAGGCCTAAACAGCCAAAGAACTCACAGCAATGAAGCAACAACTTGAAATGATCTCTTATTTTTTTTTGGCCACCAAGTCCTGTTTATATTTCTCTCTCTGTCTGTATCTATGCAGCCTGCAGAAGGAGAGCAGGTTGAGTCTGTGCTGGAATGTGGTTTAGTGAAGGGCCATGCATACAGTATAACTGCTGTTAGGAAGATCCGTGCTGGGGAGAATCTGCTTGCTCTTTGTGAAACATCCTGGCTGTACATGGTGCGCATGAGGAACCCATGGGGCACAGCGGACTGGACTGGAGCCTGGAGCCAGGGGTAACAAATAGCTTTTCATATTGTATCTGCAGGCAAAGTTGGGTCATTCAAGACACTGATATTTTTGGATCATATGCAGAATTTTGGTTGTCCTTGAGCTGATAGAACCAGAGTAGTACATTTTATTTTGTGCAGTTGTGATTCAGTGTTTTTATTATTCTAAATCATTTGCATGTTTTGGTGCCATCTGCAGATCACAGCAATGGCAACAGGTGGGCCGCTGCGAGAGAGAGAAGATGGGGCTAATTGTCAGAGATGTGGGAGAGTTTTGGTAATTAATCAGGTTTTACTCTTAACAAAGTGATTATTTTCTACAGAACTCAATAGAACTTAAAGTAGGCACACATAAATAGCAACACTGGTATTGGTTCAGATGCTGTGCTCATTTACTCATAATTATACTTCTAACAAATGTTCCAAAACCAACATCAGATGCCATGTGATACTATGTGATATAAGCCTAGTGTAGAGAGTTGCACTAAACTGAAATTACCTGAATTTTGTGCAGAATTGTGATCAAACACTCAGACTCAGCAAGTACTGAAGCAAACCTGTCCCATGTGGGAAGACTTCTGTAGGTTTTGTGGGCAGCTGAGATACATGCTTTTTATTTCCTCATGCTCATCATCATTTACACTTTGCTTGCAAGGTGCTCAAGTTGCGATTCACAGCATGTTGAATGAAGAATTCCTTGCTAGCAGTTTGTTACAGCAACCAAAAAATATATAGCGCCAAATAAAATGAACTAAGCTGAGTGATTTGTTAAGTCTTACCAAAAACAATGTACTTATTACTGGTAGTATATTCCTAAGTTACAGTATTTCACTTTATGTTCTGTAATATAAAACACAGGCATTTTACTTAAGTAAACTTATTATAGGTTATGGCAGATCTTTGTGCTTTTTCCCTCACCAGGATGGAGTTTGAAGACTTCTGCCACTACTTCACAGATATGGTGGTGTGCAGGCTCGTGGAACGATGCCTATTCTGGCATTGGGGTCACTGGAGAGAGACACATTGTACTGGAGAGTGGACTCATGCTCCTCTAGACTCAGGAAGACCAACTATTTCTCGATCCTCCAACACCCAGAAGGTCTCCTCAAGTTCACAGTCTCTTCCAACTACTGCCTCAAGAGGAGATAGGAAAGAAAAACGGCTGAGTGAAAGGCAGCTGCATGAGAGGAGGGACCACATAGTGAAAGAGAAGAAAGCAAAAGGTAAACAGAAAGCTGGATTAACCCAAAGAGAAGTGAGGACAACAAAGGAGAATAAAGATGAATTTCAGGGAAAAGAGGAAGGACTGGTGGCTGAATGTTTGGACAGAGAGATGGACAAGAGAAGTAGATGTGGGGGATGTATCAATCACAGAGAGACATTTCTTCATAACCCTCAGGTACAGCAGGCTGGTCATCAGCCAAATTCAAATAAGATTAAACATGAAAGTTAGACATACGCCCTGTACGTCAAAACACACAATTTACTCAAATACTTTTTGTTTCTATTTGCCCTCTGCAGAATATGGTGCATGAAATTTATATCAACTTTTTACATTATCCTTTAGCCACATAGGTGCCACACTTTTATTTCTTCCCCACAATCTTCTCTCCTTAAGTTTATGTTCGAATTGGGAGGAGAGGGGGATGAGGTTCTCATATGCCTGCAGCAAGAGGACAGAAGGATGAAGAGGAGGGAAGGAGGAGGTGAAAATCTTCCAATCGGATTTGAGGTGCTGAGGGTAAGAGTCGTGTTGCTTATGGGCATACAGCCTATGGTACCTGCAAATTTGTGAGGTTTAAATAAGAAAATAGGAACAAAATGCACATTGGTTGAGGAGATCCACTGAGTTCCCTGCTATAACACATTTGTTTTTGTAATATTCATAAAATTGCCCTGTTGCATCATCACTCTGTGTTTCCCAATATCAAGAAAGGCTCCTGCATTTCTAGGATGCCATGTCATCTAGTCATCCAGTTGTTCTGATGTCTAGAATCCTTCAAAGATGACCAAGGACCACATTGTAATGATCCCACACTTAACGGAGTCAAGAGAAGAGCATCCACAAAAATAAACACTCAAAAGACCAGAGTGTGGAGGGAGAAACAAAACACAAAAGAGTATAACACTCAGAAGATCTCAAAATATGAAGGAGGCGATGGCAGGAACACTGGGTCTCTGGAACATAAACACAGAAGAAGTATGACTAAACTATAAAAAGCAATAACCAAGGCAAATCGTGAATCAACCGTGAGTTAAAAGCATAAGCACTTAACTTGAAGCGAGAAATAGACGAATCCTGGCAATAGCCGACGTGGAGGAAGTTGCACGTACATTGATCTGCCCTGAGGAGTTAAAACGAGGCTCTTTTATACTCCTCAGGGCGGCTTGATGAACAATCAAACATGGCCGCCAGCAGGTGCCCCCGATTTGCAAGGCCCTGTGGGAGATAGAGTCTGGTCCATGAGTTCTCCCACAGGGCGAAACTGGCGACCTCTGGCGGCCGTAGACGTAACACACATCATTCATTCAGAGAATTTTCAAAGATACCTACATAAACCCTTGATGTTCTTGAATTACCCACAATCCTATGTGAACATATTTTATACTGTAGAGTAGAACTGAAGGTGGGACCTCTATGTTTTGGTCTTACAGGATTAAACACTACATTATTTAAAATAGGAAAATATTGGAAGGTGTGAATTATATGATCAAGAAGAAAGCCTAAAACATGTTTAGGCTTTAACATCCAAAATATGATGCTGAGAGGAGGGAACGGATACTGAACCTTGAAAAGATAATGTTAACCTTTGATTTATGTGATCTTTTACTAGTTCTATGGAGAAGTGTTATCTGTTTTTGATTCACTATCTTAGGAGAATGTACTTGATAGAGACATAATAAAGCTTTTTCTTCATTTTTTAAAATTTTCTTGACTTTTCTAGAAAGGCTCTTGATCCACATTCTATATCGGTTGGTGGTTTGAATGCATCATAATGTTGTTTGCCAATCACCATAAAAATTATGTAGAAGAAGAAAAAGAAGGCAGGACCTTAACAGAGATGCAAACCTGCATGCTTGTTACACTGTTCCACTATTATGTGTTCTCTCAATACTAGTCTTTTTTTTATTCCCCCCAATTTTCTGCCTCATTTAGTCAATTCCCACCTTGTCAGTATTTCTCCCATGTCACATAATGGGCTGCCAGTCAGGGAGGGTGAGGCCGTCACGTGTTTCCTCTGAGACGCGTGATGCCGGCTGCTGCCTCTTTTTGAACTGCTGCTTATACAATGCCTGGGAGCGGCGTAACACACTCAGAGAAAAGCGATCCCGCCCACCTTCTGTGTACCTGAGCTTACAGACGCCTGTGATTGTCGCTCTGGTTGACATGGGAGAGAGTGTATGCTGCCCCTCCCACCCTGAGAGCACGGCCAATTTTGCTCTCTGAGGTCCCGTCTATGGGCAACTATAGCATCACCCAGACTCAAACTAGCCTAACTAACTATGTCCAGATGATAAGGTGAACGTTTTGCTGTTGCACCACTCAAGAGCCATCTCAATGTTAGTCTTGCTTAACCTCTGACTTGCAAGGACCCATCCTATGACGGATATGTGCTTGATATTGGGAAACAACCAGTGTCTCCAAACACGCTTACTGAGACTATATGCTCATAAACTTTTCATGTGATTGATACTTTTGTGTTACCTTTTAAATTGTCTTCATCTCTTTAATGCTTTTTCAGGTTGAGGTGAACCGTGTGAGTAGGGTGCAGTGTATTATTGAGCAGGCAGCCAGTTCAGTCTACATGGACTCACGGAGCATTACTCTACGTGTAACCCTTGGTCCTGGGCGCTATGCCCTCCTACCCACCACCTTCCAACCTGGGGTTACTGGCCGCTTCCTTCTACGCCTCTTCTCACACACACGTGTCAAATTCAGGTGCTATGCCCCAGGCCATGTGTAGACTGCATTAGAGTGCTTCAGAAATGACCCCACATATTTCAGGATTTATTTTATTTTATTTTATAAAGCTACATAATGTATAACTTTCCTTCAATCACCATTCATCTATCTCTCAGTACATGTAGCAGCTATAAGAATGTAAAGTCCACTGCTCTCTCTATCTGTAGGGAGCTGAAGGATGAACTGCCTGCTCCTTCTCTGTGGCAGTGTTGTATGCCTCAGCCATGCGCTGTTGTTACAGTGCACCTTCACAGAGCCTCTTCACTCAGCAAGCCCAAACATCCAGGTTGTTCATCACCACACTATTATTATAATACAACAACAATTCATTCACATTCAGACACATCACTCACTCACACCTAGGGGTACCTCCAGTTCACCTAACTGCACGTCTTTGGACTGTGTAGGGAAACGCACGCAGACATGGTGAGAATATTCACACAGCAAGGACCGTCTGGGGAATCAAACCCAGGCCCTTCTTGCTGTGAGGGGACACCACTACCCACTGCACCACCGTGCAGCCCTTATATAATAATACCCTTTTTTGCTTCATAATATATCAGTAATACAAGGTAATGCTTCATGCTTGAAATGTGCCATTGTGTCATTTACAGTAAATTTGTGTTACTTTCCTGATTTTGGAAAACACTTTACTTATTAGATTTTTTATCTAGTCATTTAGCAGATTTCCGAATGATGGGGGAAAAAACACACACAAAAATCCACACCGACCTAATGCAGGCACCTTATCCCCTTGGCTGTCAGTTAACAAATTACATCGTTTCACTACTCCTTAAAAACAAAGCAAAATAAATATTGAAAATCCCACTACTTAATTTTAAGACATCTGCCTGAACAGCTACTTTTAAGTCTTTTACCATTTTTCTTTCCCACAGCTCCAGATGTATATGCTGTCATTAAGTGTGAGGAGGACACTATAAGAACATGTGTCTTTAAAAAAGATGGAAGTCCTGAATTTAACACTAAAGCCATTTTCTACAGGAGGAAACCTAAGAAGAAAATCTGTATAGAGGTGTGTAATGCTTCAACAATTCACAGAAAAGTCACAGAAATATAGAACCCTTCAGTAATGTGTGTATTTGTGTGCATCCAGATATGGGGAAGAGGTTTGGTATTTGACTCCTTCTTGGGAAGAGCTCATCTTCAAACAGGGGCCAGTGAAAGAGGGCGGACCAGAGTGATTGAACTGCAAGGTGGTCAGTCTCGTGGCTGCATCTACGTGGAGACTTCTGCCAGTCAGTGCCTGACAGACTTATGACTTTTCCATTGACGTGTACAGTAGAAGTGAGCTATTACTAATTCTGAAAAGTGACTACAAAAAGCCAGCTTGGGACCAGACTTCTGCAAGTGTCTCCTTTACAGTCTGCTTCTGACTGGTCTGGAGATCTGCTGATTTTGTTGCATGGTATACCAGGCAGTGACCCATAAATGTGTGGGAATAGTGTCTTTGGTTGTGATGGTAGGGCAGGAATCTTGTCAGCCTGGCATTAGGCTTAAGTTCCTCACGAAATGTTGTTCATCCTTGGTGCTTTTGAATATCTCAATAATCCAAAGAAATTAACAATGCTTTTGCTATTGTGTGTTAAACTAGCAGTTAGTTCTGATAAGTATTATTTAAGGTAGCATAGTTATCTGCTGGTCAGATATTAAAAGCAAAACCTAAAATTCACATAAGGACACTTTTGCTGTCGACAATGATGTTCATGTAACTAGGCTTCTGAAAACACTTCTGAATCACTGTCCAGCAAAGGTTCTTTCTTGGGTTTTTTTTTTTTTACCAATAAAGACAGCAGCATTTCTGTTTTCTCTGAGTAAAAGTATGTTGTTTATTCTGGGTAATCAATGAACCAGTTCTTTTGGAAATGGTTGTGAGGTTATATTTGACAATTGTATCATATTTACAAATGGGATGAACACGAACTAAAAAATGAACATATTTTCTATTTCTGATCTAGGAATTGTGCAGTAATTTGAGCTACACAATCAAACTTAGGTGCCATAAGTTTGATTATGCGGTTTGATGAAAATAAAAAGGATGTAAATCA
This sequence comes from Leptodoras praelongus, assembly GCA_028564905.1. Taxonomy (NCBI): domain Eukaryota; kingdom Metazoa; phylum Chordata; class Actinopteri; order Siluriformes; family Doradidae; genus Leptodoras; species Leptodoras praelongus. Next base: position 10,407,289 of record JAOTRJ010000045.1, on the reverse strand, counting down.
TAACCTATGGCCTTCACACTCATCAGATCTCAAACCAGTTGAATGCCTATGAGACTCTGAAGCCATGTGTTAGATAGCTCTCTTCACCATCATCTGTCAAAATCTTTAGAAGGAACAGAGTTCATTACTCCAGTTCAATTCCAGAGACCTGAATCTATGTTAAGACACCTTGAAGCTGTTCTGGTGGATTGTGCCAGCACAATACCTTACTAACACATTTTACATTGTTTTTTTATTTGTCCCTCATCTGTATATCCTATAAACACTATGTTTTAATGAACACTAAATGTGGTATATTCAATAGATTTGAGTCTGTGCTGTGAAAAAACAAAGAGAAACAAAATGAAAACCTGTTCAACATGTTATTCAACTTGGTTTGAGGCACTGCAAAGCCCTGGGAGCAGGAGTTGCAGAACACAACAAGCAAGTTCAAACATGTCATGTTCAAACATACCAAAGGTGACAGTGCGAAAATCTTTTGACAAAAACAATCACTGGTAGGTATCATCATTTGTCCTATGCAGAACATATTTACATAAAATTGCATATTTAGAGGTAATTAAACTGTGGTTTAACTGCCACATTTTAGCTATAGGGGAGACAGAGGACAGTTCTAACATTATATACTAACAGGGTTTTTACTAACAGGGTTAGTAAACACAACAGGGGCTCCAATCAGGCTAGAATCTCATAATCACTGCTGATCACTTCCACCTTTTTCCTGAACTCACTTTGCAATTTCATGGTTGTGTACACAAATCTGTAGATTTTAGAGAGAAAAAAGCAAAGACCCAGATCAAGAGGACAGAAAGTGAATTTAGGGACCAAGTTTATTTTTTGATTAATGCATAGAGTGTCAGTCAGTCAGTCATTATCTGTACCGCTTATTCCCAGTTACGGGGTCACGGGGGAGCCGGTGCCCAGCCG
>JAOTRJ010000045.1:10393145-10404319 GCA_028564905.1 Leptodoras praelongus | reverse complement strand
TCAGGACCCCCACAGGACCAGCATAGATCAAGTACTATTTGGGTGGTGGATCATTCTCAGCACTGCAGTGACACTGAAGTTCAATTGTAGTTTAAAATGTACATTTTTACTGAAGCTTTGTATTTCTTTTCCTCCCCCACTTCTCTTTTCTTCCCTTCCACATTCCACCTCCTCCCTCTTCCGGTTGAGCTACATATGCCACGTCCCAAAGAGACCAAGAGACACCAGATACAGTATACAAGATGCTCCTACTGAGGATGGCCCCACATGGAGAGACTAAAGATCACCATGAGGGACTGTTGAAGATACTCCATGAAGATAGAAACCATGAAGTTTGCCTTGCAGTTGATATAAGCAGCCTTCCTATGATGGATAGGACTAATTGGCATGAACAGTTACACTTTATCAATCAAATCTCCATCAGTAAGCAGTTTATAACTTCAACAGTGTGGACTTCACGTGAAATTAGTTTACTGGTTAGAATTGCAGTACTATGTGGTGTACTATAGTACTATATTGTACTATGTGGTGTAACCCAAATGAGGATGGGTTCCCTTTTGAGTCTGGTTCCTCTCACAATTTCTTCCTCTTAACATCTGAGGAAGTTTTTCCTTGCCACAGTCGTCCCCTGCTTAGTATGAGGGATAATAGTTAGGGACAAAATCTATAAGCTATGTCCTAATTTCATGTCATTGTAAAGCTGCTTTGAGACAATGTCAGAGTAAAGGGGACTAATAGGTGGACTGCAGTCTGTAATTGTAGAACTACAAAGTGCAGCTATATGTTAAGTGGAACTCAGAAAATGGGCAATGAGCATAAAGAGGGTGGTCATAATGTTATGCCTGATTGGTGTACTTCATAATCAAAGACACACAGAGAGACTGACTCGCACTCATGTTGCTCTTTTATTTCATAACTTGATTGAGGTTTTTCTAATGCAAACTGTATAGTGTTATATAATGAAGCTGCTATATGATAAGCTATATCTGCTGAAGAGTTATATGATGAGCTGCTCAGTTTCTGCTTCCTGTTTTTGACATCAATTCATGAAGACTGTGATATAACATAGGTTGAAATGACTGCTATTTGGAGTGTTCCTTCTGTAAATAACACCATAGTCCACACAAAAAGAGGGGTGTGGTTTGGTACAAGACAGAGTGCTGCAATAGGATAGTCTTTTTCAATAGTCATTGCAGTATGTGCTTACCTTACATGCTGCACCCCTGTCATTCATCTTTGTTATTTCAAGCATGTATTAGTAATCCTCCTGTCTACTGAAAGACTGAGACTGCAGTTCAGAGAAGAGACAAAACTTGTGAAGTAGGTAGACATGTATATTTTTTAATTTTTTTCTATTTTCTGCTTGACATGAGCTATAATGCAGCAGTGGAGTTTATAAAGATTGTATCAGTAGAGTTAAAGGCTGCCATTGCTTGATATCAGTTAATACAGAACTTGTTCTATGGTTACAAGCATTTTAGCACTATATGTTTTATGCTGTGTTTTCTGCATGTGCTTAGTCTGTGATTTATTCATTTTAATTTTGAACATGGACAGGGGTTTAGAATTTTGCATTTCACTACTGTTGCAAATAAAACAGGGAGAAAAAATAACTAAGAATCAAAAGCTTGCTGCTGCCACTGCAATGTTTGTTATGTGTGTTAGAATCAAATGAGCACATAGACCATGTCATACTTGGAAGGGTTATTATAGCTTACCTATAATATCTTAAACATCAAGCCTACAAAAAACTGATGCAAAAGCCAATCCAAAAGAAAGAAACTGTTAAAAAATTCAAAGATATTGTGGCTTTACTAATCAGGCATAACATTAACATAACATAACATAACATAACACCACCTGCCTAATATTGTGTAGGTCCCCTTGTGTGGCCAAGCCAGGTCTGACTCATTGAGTCATGGACTCCAAAAGACCTCTGAAAGTGTGCTGTGGTATCCTTCACCAAAATGTTAACAGCAGATCCTTTAAGTCTTTTAGGTTCTGAGTTGAGGCCTCCTTTGATTAGACTTGTTTGACCAAAACATCCCACAGCATTACCTTTTTCAGCAATTTGTGGTACAGTGGCTTTTCTGTGGGATCAGACCAGATGGGCTAGGCTTTGCTCCCCACATTCATGAGTGAGCTTTGGGTGCCCCGACCCTGTTACTGATTCACCAGTTGTCCTTCCTTGGACCATTTTGGTAGATACAAACCAGTGCATACCAGGAACACCCCACAATACCTGCTGTTTTGGACATACACTGATCCAGTCATCTAGCCATAACAATTAGGTCCTTCTCAAAAGTTGCTCAGATCCTTACACTTGCCCATTTTTCATGTTTCCATCATATGAACTTCAAGAACTGATTGTTCATTTGCTGCCTAATACATCCCATGCTTTGTCAAGTGCCACTGTAATGAGATAATCAATGTTATTGAAGTCACCTGTCAGTGGTGTTAATGTTATGGCTGATTGCTACGATTGATATGCTTATATTCAGCGTATGGAAGAGATTGCTCTCGTGTCAAGTCAAGTGCCCAGCACCATAGTGCAACACATAATACATTGGCACAACTACATAAAGTGCAAATACACAACAGTGTGAGACAAGTGCAAAAAGTGCAATAGCAGTTGCACAACGATATCACATAGCCGAAATGAAGACAGGATGATTCTATATATATATTCATAACCGCCAGTGTGCTGGCTTAGTCTGGCTTACAGGAGTTACATGAGGTTTTCTTTGGATGTGCACATATATGTAGGTTAAAGAACACAAAGCATCATGGCATCAGTAACAGATGCATTGTCCCTCCCAAATGTGGCATCAAAAATGAATCTTACCACTTTAGGTGAGTAGATAATTATACAGTTTCCCAAACTAATATCTGAGCAAATTCATATTCCAATTTATGTTTTGAGGTCTTAATTTCTCTGCACTAATATCACAGTAGTAAATAATCTTTATATATATTGAGCTATTGCATATATTGTTCACTGTAGACACAGAATAAGTTTAACCTAAAATCACCTCTATTAAATAATAATAATAATAATATCAAATAATCATAAATATTAATACTATGCTAATGCTATTTTTAAAATGACAGTGGTCTCCAAATTACTGCTGTTGGGTTTACCCATTGCTCAGATCGTCATAGGTAAGCATCTGCCTTCATGATAACCTTTACACTATCAAGAACATTTTATATATCTTGAGAGCGAGCTCTGTGAAAAGCCTATTTATGTTATTTATGGAGAAGAATTTGTGTCAATTTGAAAAGCAACAGTGAAATGCAATACACATAATGCCAAAATGAAAAACAAAACCACTATTACATTGTTTTTCACATTGCTTGACCTCTTTACTGAAAAACAATACAGGATGATTTACATGCTGACAATGACATTGAATGACATTGAACTCCTGTAACAATTAAATACAAAACTCCACGGAGTCACCACACTGAAATGCAATGCACATGAGATTCCATTTAAACACTGACACGTCTTTTTGGCATGTGGACAGCACCACACAGAGGAATACAATGCAGTTCAGCTGATTGCATTTTAAAGTGCTTTGTTTTCAATTCTGATACAAATTCAGCACTTCATTCTTTAAATGCAAATCCACACACATCATTTTTCTGTTAAGAGATCAAGTGATATAAATAAATGTAATGAATTTGGCACTTTTTCCAGATGTCAGTGCTTAAACGGAATCTCATGTGCATTGCATTTCAGTGAGGTGGGCTCGTGGTGTAATTGTGGCATGAATTCAGTATGTCATTTTGAAAATGCAAATCGTCATGTATTGTTTTTCAGTAAAGAGGTCAAGTGATGTGAAATATTCTGCATGCCACAATGGAAAAACAATACAATTTTGCAATACAAATGCCAATGTTGGCACTGCAGCGGTTGCTTTTCAATTTGGCACAAACTCTTCTCTATATATCCTTACTATACTGCCTTTAACAAATTCCAGGTTTTTAGATGAGAAAACAGAACAGTTGATGACTAAATGACACAGATGACTAAAGACTGTGGACCTATATATAAAATGTCATAACCCCAGAAACAACCGTTAGTTGGATTACACAGGCATACATGTTCTAAAGAATCAGAGAGTTACAAGAAATGAACTTCCAGCTAACTGAGAAATACAGCATTTATTTATGCAACTCTGCATAAATGCATTAACTCTGCATTAACTCAATTAAGTCAACAAATTTCACTGTATATATTACATAATGAAAAAAGCTAAATCTTGAATATGAATGTTAAAAGATAATGTTAGTGTATATTCTCAACCTTGTTCCAAAACTGTAAAACCATACCGGTTTCTGAGAGAAGCATACTCTAAGAAGGCAGGGAATTAGCGCATGAACACAACATTTAACTTCTACATTTTACACTTATATGTAACCTGTAGATGTAATTTTTACACCTATTGTTTACATTTAACATTTAGATTTAATATTTACCCTAAAACTTAAAGCTGTTATTTGATGAGTCACCTCATGAGAGAAAAGTATACTGAACTTTTAACATTTGGTGCACCATATACGAAATGTAAGTGTTTCTTGAAAGTCATGTAGAAAGAAAAAAGTTGCACAAAAATATACAATGTTGTTGTGACATTCTTAATATTTTTCTGTATCCATTTCCTTAGGTGCAAAGTATCTAAAGGAGTGCCCCCAGCAGAACTACATCCCTGTGTATGTGCTGGTGTGTGGAGTGTTTAGCATAAGCCTGCTCCTGCTTACCTGCCTGCCCTGTAGTCAAACAGATAATTCAGTACTGAAGCTTGTCTGTTCCATCTGGAACATCCTGGTGTCTTGCTTCACATTCAGCTGGTTCATTGCTGGTGAGAAAAACAGATTTTTTTAAAAGCCAGAAAAATATGAAGGAATAGAGAGGTAACTGAGTATTGTATATTGTCATGCCAGCTTATGTTAAAGACTGCAAAAAGGCACACAACATAGGTGTAACCTACAGTATACTGGGATGCCAGGTACATGTCCCCAACATTTACTGAAAATGTATTCCATTAAAACGTTAATACAATACTGTAGCATACATACAAAAATAGCCTTTATGTTCAATTTCTTTTTTTCCTTATTACAACCTTCCAATGCAATACAATATAGGTCATGTAAACAATAACATCAAAATTCCAATACATTCTGGTATTATTTTAAAGATTTATAAAGTTCCTGTTCAAACTTGAAGAGTTCTCTGTTGCAAGTTTCAGAAACCCTCAGAAACCTGTCAGATATATGCAGATATAAGATAATGCCAGGCTAATACACATTAATAAAGGTCATGTATAGTTGATTTACCATGATGTAGCCTTACCATAGAAAATTCTCAAGAGGAAAATGGAGAAGTGTGAATTCCCATATAAATGCCACTGAAATTGTCATATGACTTGGTTTTGACACTGTCTTACAGGCAGTGTGTGGATCTACTCTATCTACCGCCCCAACTACGACTCATCTGTGGCGGGTGTGCCCTACTGCAATAAGACCCTCTACCTGTTTGCCTTCTGGACCACCACACTTGTGTACATCATTTTAGCAATATCGCTGGTATGCTGTTGCTGTGTACTCATATGTATGTGTATATGCAAGAAAGAAGACAAGACTACAGACGTTACACAGGCCTGACTATTATGCTACAGAAAAAAACTCTGCTCTTTGTGTATTAACACTTAATTTGATATATTCAAAGATTGATAATTGATGTATAAACATTGCTTAACAAATTCCTGATGATGATCATAATGATGGTCAGGCTTCCGTGAAACCTTCAAGTTTCAGACTTGTACACTTTAAATGATTGAAACCCCAATCAGAACTGGTATTTTACCACGGAAGGGTTTCAATCATTTCAATCATAATGAACATAAGGGTTTCAATCATATCTTCTTAGCTCACTGACTATGTTACACTAAGAGACTTACTTACTTACTTTCACTAAGATATTACCCAAATACTATACTGACTAAATATGGTTTAAGTTCTCTGTGGTATTTCTGTTGTATTTACAAGTAAGAGATCATTTAATAAAATGTAAATATATAAATTACTGGGCATTATCAGTTTATCTGTGATTCTGTTTTTACATATTATTCTGGGAACTTTTTGTTTTGCTTACCAATGTCAGTGCTGTTCCAGGAACTTTCTAACATTCTCTTGTGATTATATGACTTTTCTATTGGTTTGTGGATGTCTCTCCATTACTGTAATGCTGTCTGATCTATGCACTTCCCTGAGTATTGGGGACATTTACTGGCAGTATTATTTATTTTCCCACAAAAAGTGATTTTACCAGAATATTGCAGTTAAGTTTTAAGGCAAAGCTTCTGCTGGTTTTTGTCTAAATTCTACTGTTCTTTGCCAGTGACTGATTTTCTCTGCTTAGACCTGTGTCTATGTATATAACATATGGCTGGATATGGTTGGTGAAACTGTGAAGCCTGAATGTCTCTGAGGGCCTCTAGTGGCTGACTGCAGCACAACGTTTCATACAGTCTGTGCCCATTCATAAGACAATGGAAAGCTAAAAAATGAAAAAATAATTTTCAGGAATAGAATGTCTTTGGTTCAGTTCAGCTGATATCTCCCCCAGTATTTTTCCTTATTTTATAACATTTTGTTTGCTATTGACCAGAAATACTCAAATGTTTGAATATTATTAACACTCCAAAAACCAAAACATAATAATATCTGCCAATGGGCTTCTCAACACAGGCTTTATCATTAACAGGCTTAGTGTAGATCAAGATTTATGGCTTTAACGCTATCATTTCTATATGAATGCTTACAGATATTTTCTGCCACATTAACTCTTTTTATTTAATCCTTTTTTCTAAGTCCTTTGTTGCCAGTAAAAAAAGCATCCTATAAAAGTCTTCTAATCTGTTTTTAGGGGGCCAAGCACAAAAGGTGTGTAGGCACTCTACACTGAATGCAGGTTTTCTATATCCATGTGCGTTCTATTCTTCTTCACAGCCCATAGAACACTTCATAAACATTTATAATGAAATTTGGCATGCACAACGATAAAGGACAGTCTCAGTTACCATACAGCAATTCTGGTGTTTGCCTCTCAAACCACCAATAGGGCAAATTTGTATATACATTGTAAATTTAAACACTTAAGTACCAGAAAAACTGGTATAGCAGTTAATACTTGGTACGTTCCCCATGGGATCTTGGATGGAACGTTGCACAGTCCTCACACTGATGTTTATTGAGGCCCCAGCAGTGAAATCTAATGTTACTTGAGGCAGTGTCACATGCTTATTGCATGAAACGATTCTTCCCAGCTGACAGATTCATCCAAAATCTTATTATGGCTTACTGCTGTTGTAAGTTTGAGGTTTTGCCAGAATTCTTGTATCACAGTACACCCTTGAAAACCTCATACTTCAAAAAGTATCACAATGGTAAAGGAGCTAAGGCATGTTTTAGGTTTTGCTCATTTTTATCGGCGCATCAGCAAACTAAGCCCCAGGTATATCGGTCCATTTCCCATTGTCAAGAAAATCAATGATGTCTCCTATAAGCTGTGTCCATCCAACTTTCCATGTAAGTGCGCTGATACCAGTTCATGCTGGTCCCCTTAATCAAGAGGAAGCCATGATCCCATCACAAGAACCAGAGCCATCCAGTTTGGGGGACACCTATACAGTTAAGGAATTCCTTGACTCCAGGAGATGAGCTGGGGGTCTCCAGTACCTGGTTTCCTTGGAGGGGTATGGCCCAGAGGAGAATTCCTGGGTCGTTGCTGACAACATCCTCAAGCCAAATAAGAGTCCATGAGGTCAGTTCAAAAAGCAAAGGCACAGAGTGTGGTTATTAAAAGGGAAACATGGAGAAACTGGAACACAAAGACTTTGTCCAAAGCTCAGAAAAAACAGAAACAGGAATCACAACAGTACACGCAGTACATGCAAAAGAGACAAGATACTTAGCTTTGAGAAAACTTTATAATCTTGGCGCAGACTGATGTGGAGGCTGGAGCACATGAGTTGATCCATGCTGAGGAGTGAGAATGAGCCTCTTTTATACTCCTCAGCACGGATCAACTCATGCTCCAGCCTCCACATCAGTCTGTCTCTTTTGCATCTTGACTTTTGTTCCCATTTTTGCCCTGCGTGCACTGTTGTGATTCCTGTTTCTGTTTTTTTTTTCTGAGCTTCGGACAAAGTCTTTGTGTTCCAGTTTCTCCCTGTTTCCCTTTTAGTAACCACACTCTGTGCCTTTGCTTTTTGAACTGACCTGCTGTGTTTAATAAAACTGTTCACAAGGGGGTACTGGATAAAAGGCTTCACCTTGAAAGAGTTATGTGTAATAAAACAGCATCACTTGTTTGTATATGGGTAAGGTAAAAAGTTTAATACACTTTTAATTTATAATTTAGTTCACTTATAAAAGTTGACTGTGGCTTTATATAACTTGGAATATTCCAGAAATTGTCATGGCTGTAGAAGCTTCTGATAGACTATTGACATAATTTGAGTTAATTAGAGATGTATCTGTGGCAGTATTCTATAGGCCTACCTTCAAGGCCTACTTGCCTCTTTGTTTGACATCATGGGAAAATTGAAAGAAATCAGGCAAAGAAAAAGGAAAAAGATTTGTCGACCTCCACAAGTCTGGTACATCCTCGGGAGCAGGTGTCCTGCTGACACAATCTTCTTTATAAGGGAATTTATTAATACAAATATCAGAAGCAGACACTTGGAATGCTTAGAGAGTGTCCTATAGCCAGATCTGATGACAAGGCTAGACCTTGGGTTCTTATAGGTTGAGAGAGGGACACTTGGCGCCATTTGGTCTGGTCATATAGATTACCTAAACTGTATGGAATGTTCCTGATGTATACATTTCCATTCAAAATCATAATCTTATAGGGCTTACATTTGAGTAACCAAGAGGCCCCAATCTCAGGAAACACAAAACCTCAGGCCTCAGAAACTCAAGAAACCATGACCATACAAGGTTTTGCTTAGCCACCAGAGAGGCCTCAGACTTAAAACAGAAAAGCTCCATCTAAACCAGAGATCCTAAAGACCCTCTCGTAAATTTAAAGGACACGAAGCCCAGACACTACAGTTGCCAGGTCAAAATTCACAAAAAGACTTGAGACTAGCCCCCCAATAATCAGCACTACAAAAGCTCTATCTGGAAAAGCTCTCCCTTAGCTCTATCTTCTCTATCTTAGCAATATACCTTACAACAGGGGTGTCCAATCTTATCCGAGATTGGCCAGTGTGGGTGCGGGTTTTCTTTTCAACCAAGCAGAAGACACACACTACTGAAAGTCAAGATGCACTGATTAGATCTATTGATTAAAAACAGGTGGAATGAGATGTAGCTGCTGCTTGACTGGAAAACCTGCACATGCACCAGCCCTTTGTGGATATGATTGGGCAGTATAAACGGTTCTGTACATTATAGTGCAGTTTATTTGATTTATTCCATTTATTTGGAACCTTTGTTGAACAGATTATACAGATTATAGAAACAAGACAGTAGCTGCTTTACCATTGCATGCCTTTGTGGACCTGGCAAAAAACACTGATTCAGAGGCTATAAAATTGATTGATTTTAAAGAAACAATCAATAATTTCCTGAATCCCTCTATCATTTATACTTGATATGATTTAGCAACTATATTGCATGTCTCCTTACTTCTTTCCTTCCATACTCCTTTCCTTTCAATAACCAGTTGCAAACCAACCGTTAGGTTGCTAAACTAAACAAGTCCACCTTAGTCTCCACTCAGTGCAAAAAAACCAACCAAACCCTGAGCCAAACACAATACACTAAAGAACAGGACTGGAATAAATAGATACGGAAAAGACACAAACAATACAATTTGGATAAAAAAAACATATGGTGACTATAAGCAAATATATTAAAATGTTAAATCATTGAAGAAATATCTGTATAATTAATTTCATAATACATTATAAAGACAGTGCTGCATTTTCTGTCATTCAAAGAAGACTCAAAGTTGATGCATGCATCTTTGAGAGAATATGACTTCTGGTATGAGAGGTGCATTTTGTACAACCAACATAAAGGAAGAGCATTTAATGCTACTTTACTTAAAGTTACTTACTACGCTGTGTCTATTCTGTTGGTAATCTGTTACTGTAGATAAGTGTTTTAAATTGATACTCTGCCATTTTCTGAGTAAGCAGTACTAAAACAACATAGCACTCATACCTACAGCTTCATACTCCCTGTTTTGGGCTTACCTCTTTAACTATGTGGATAAAGCAGTTCTTCCTGCTGTGCTGCTTAATAAGGTTATGATTTTCAGGACTAAACATTCATCACACAAATAAAGCACTGCAGATCACCTATTGTTAAAGATACAATGTGCAGGATTTTGCTTTCCATTGGGACAAAACTTGATATACCTATAATGTCATTAAAGGTGCTTTTCATTAATTCAGTTAAACCTGTCAGACTTGAATTTTTAAATGCACATCATACTCTGGCTGAGATGTGTCATACGCCATCCTATATCTTATAGAAGGAACAATTCTGCCAGTGGTAGGGTGCTACTGTTCTCAAAGCTGTTGAATGCAACATTTTAGATTTGTGGTAGAGAAATGCTATTATAGTTCATCTTCATAACAAGATTTGTGTTGTGCTCGTTCCTCATTGTGCACAATAGTTCTGAACATCAGGTACAGAGTTAGAGAATTCTCCTCTGACTTAGTAACAGCCATGGACTCACCAGCAGTTTCACATTCACAGTCACCTGATTATTAATCCCACATCTTTCGATTTAGTCAACGCACTTTGTATAAACATAAACCGAAGTAATGCTCAATGCATTATTGCCTGACTTGCCAAAACTTTGTTTATCGTTCATTCTGCTCTGGTTTATGACTATCTGGTTTACATGAGTTTGGAACTGTCCTGTTCAGGTTGTTTGCTGATCACCTGAATGTTTTGTATTGTTTGAACTTTAATAAACCTTACCTGCAAACGCAACCATCTCCCGGTCCTAAAATCGCAACAATACATTTTTTAATCTTTAATTTAACCTAATCTAATCTAGACTGTAATACATACAGGGGTTAGACAATGAAACTGAAACACCTGTCATTTTAGACCACAATAATTTATTAGTATGGTGTAGG
>JAOTRJ010000045.1:10371913-10385184 GCA_028564905.1 Leptodoras praelongus | reverse complement strand
GCCCCACCCGGGGATCGAACCCGGGTCCTTCTTGCTGTGAGGCAACAGCGCTATCCACTGCGCCACCGCGCCGCCCACTTTTAATTTGTGATATCATAAAACCTTCTTTCTTCAGGAACATTACTTAATATGTTCATGTTTCACAAAGATGTTGGTCAATACAAGGATTAAAAGCTACATGACTTAATCAATATGCAATAATCTCCTGCGGTCACAAGAACTACTATAAATAAAAAAAAATTTAAGTCACTGAAGGTTCATTTTACATAAATCAAAATATGAGTCAATAGCGAAATTCTATGCAAAATAAGGTTCCTCTTTTCATTAACTGTTTTTCCTTGCATTGTGGCAGAACACATACTGTTGCTGTGGTGCAGAACAGAGCTATGAAACCACATCAAAGTTTATATAAAACAAAAACAACACATTGTTCATCAGATATTTTTTCCATGTATTGTTTTTCATAACCTCTCTGCAAGTTGAGTTTCTACTAAACAGCACAAAAGTCAGATATAAAAGGGAAGTTTTGATTGGAAGTCACTAAGATGTGCTATGATGAGTATGATATTAAGTATGATAAAATATGCAAGAAATATGCTTTTTTAAGCAAAAATAAGTTGCATCATCCATAAAAAACTAAGCGTTATAATACAAGATAAATGTTTTACAGGGATAACGCTACAAACGCTACAATATCCTGGCTCCAGAAAATTCTGGTATGCTGTAAAGACAGGTTATGCAACTACTAAAGGAAGGAAGATGTGTCAAAAGGCTTGGGCAAGATATAACAGTGCTGCAAAACATAAAGAGATTAACTTGCAGGTTCTATACAGTACAACTGCATAGGTTCCTGGTTGCCATATTACCTTCTTTAACAAAAGTCTTCTTATCTCTCAGTCATATTGGACATTAGCTTTCAGTGAACAATCTGGAAGATGGAAACAGAAGGAAGAACCGTGCGTCATAAATCATTCATTGGTAAGAGTTATGCTAAGTAAATCATTAGGGGTTTTGAGAGCAGTTAGGCTGTGTGTTATTTACAACTGCACTGTCTTGTGTTGTTTTATGTGGCAACTATAGGTCCTGGAGGAACGTTGTTTTGTTTTACTGAGTACTGCACACGTGGTATATGGTTGAAATGACAATAAAAACCCACTTGAACTCAAACTATCTGTGCTGGCTGTTTTACATTTTAGTGCTGCTGAATCTGATTGCGTGGGCGATTCTGATAACAGCTGTGGGATTAGGTAAACAGCAGTTTATCAATACGCAAATGATTTACCATTTCATAAGATTTGGTCTTATTAAGATTTAAGATTTGTGGTTATATTGATTCAAACAATAAGAATGCAGATTGTAGCACTGTGCTTTTAAGTCTTTAATTTGTGTCAAGCAAGTGTGCTTTGAATATAATTTCTTTAGGAGCCAATCATTTCAGTGAATGCCCCGCTCAGCCCTACATTCCTATCTATCTGATCATTATTGGTGGATGTGGACTCATTTTAATGATGTTGGCCTACTGGAAGAAAACACTGCATGAAGGATTCTGGACTCAGATCTGCATTTTATGTTTTCTATGCATCGTCGTTTTTAGCATCATCTGGTTTCTTACAGGTAAGAAGTGGACTGAAATAGAGAAATGAAAGATGGGGTAAAGAAAATGGTTGAGTAGAAAATTAAGACAGTTACTGAATCCTGGCATATTTATTTATGATAATTCACAGATGCAAAACCTATGCTTTTTAAAAAAAAAAAAAAGAAAAGAAATAATATTAAACAAGTTAAATAAGCTCAGTAAAGTAATTGCTGAGTGTTAGATGTATATGACTCAGGTAAATGCTTCCATAACTAAGGGTTAATTCAGGGGTCCTCAACCTGCCAATGTTTTGCTTTTCAGGAACAGTCTGGATTTACTCCATATATCCACGTATCAGCTTCAACTCCTCAGCTGTGGCACAGTACTGTCAGAAGAGTCTTTACCTGTTTGCCTTTTGGTTCAATATCCTGTGTTTTGTGTCTATGTGTATTTTGATTCCTTGCTTTATATGTTATTTTTTCTTTGAGGTTATTAGAGTTGCATATTCTCCATCTCCTTAATATAGATAGATAGATAGACCGATAGATTCAACTTTATTGTCATTGCTCAGTACAAGAACAATGTTTTACATGTATATATATATTTCCACGTACTAGAACAACTCTCTCAGTAGAGACGCCATCCACTGGGCCAATAGGCGCCTTGACAATGACGTAATCCGCGTCTAGCCAATGTAATCGAACGTCACCTTTTAAGAGGTCACGCACGCACGCACACCGGTGTTGACTCTATGAAGATATTCTGGACTGTATAAGGGTTTTCTAGATTCTCATATTTAACGCGTCCCTGCACTTTTAGAAGCCATGGCCGGTAAGTACGAATTTAATGTAAAAAGAATGGAGAATGTTTATTACCTGCATGCATGTCTCGGTAACACAGGCTTTGGTTTTGCCCAGTTAAATTATTAAATTATCTAGTATAAGTTTTATTTTTTTATTCTATGGTGAGCTTTTACTGTACAGTTCATAGCATACAAGAGCAAAACCTTTCTGAGCTGTTCTGCTGTCAGGACTGTCAGCTGCAGTGGACTGTGTCCCAAACCCCCAGTTACGGTGGACTGTATTCTTAACAAACAAACAAACAAACAAATAAATAAATAAATAAAACCAGAAGCATAAACAAATGGTTTTGGAGGTGAATACGAAGCTCAAATAGCCTGACATTTTACAGGATTGAAATAAATTCTGCCTTGTTGTTTCCAGAGAGGATAACTGGAAGTGTTAGCACTACTGTAGTTCACAATGTGTCCAGTAGGGGGAGATATTGTTTTAGAAAGTCTTATAGCGCTAAAGACTCAACTGTTGGATTTTGTGGATGAGTACAAAAATAACCAAAATATATATAAAAAAAACCAAAACAAAATAATTGTTTCTGAACAATTTCTAAAACAGTTTCTAAAAAATGTATCCAAAATGATACCATACTCACAAAAATTTCATTCTTTACTAGGATACAGGGTACAGGTTTTGGACATAATACCATGACCAGGTACATGACCTAACAATGTTAAAAAAATAAAAGAGTGGCATATATATGGGGTATATTGTCTCCTCATAACTTCAGGTTCCCTGGTTCAGTCTTGAGCTTGTGATAGTGTCTGTATAGAGGCAGTTCTTCCTGTGCCAGTGTGGGATCCCTTCTGAGATCTGAGATCCCTGAGATCTCAGAATTTCCTTCCACCGCTACAGATTTTGCCTGTAAGTGGACTGGCTATCATAACTGGCCCCTAGGTCTGAATGAGAGCACTGTGATGGACTGGTAACCCTTTCAGAATGTACTCCTGCCTAATGCTCAGTGTTCCCAGGATAGGCTCCAGATCCACTTTGAACCTGATACAAGATAATGCTTTTATTGATGAGGAATGAATTTATACCTACTGTATGTCATCTGTTGTATCTACACAATTAAAATCACTGACAGATGAGTTTTATAACATTGATTATCTCATTACAATTGCAGTTGTCAAGGGATGATGCATATTAGGCAGCGGATCTGAGCAACTTTTTAACAAGGACCAGATTTTGATGGCTAGCCAACTGGGTCAGAGATCCCCAAAACAACAGGTCTTGGGTGGTGTTCCCTGTATGCAGTGTTTAGTACGTACCAAAAGGGCCTAAGAAAGAACAATTGGTGAACCTCTGACAGGGTCATGGGTGCCCAAGGCTCACTGATGAGTGTGGAGCATGAAGGCTAGCATGTCAGGTTTGATCCCACAGTAGAGCTACTGTAGAATAAATTGCTGAAAATGTTAATGCTGGCTATGACAGAAAGGTGTCAGTACACACAGTGCATCACACCTTGTTGCATAGCTGTAGACCAGTTAGAGTGCCCGGTGATCCCTGTCCACCACTAAAAGCACCTACAATGGACACACAAGCATCAGAACTGGACCATGGACAACAGAAGATGGACAACTGTCAGTCATATGGATAGCCGGGTACATGTGCATCTCTTACCTGGGGAAGAGATGGCTTTCTGTTCTTGCCTGACAGAAATGGAACCTGATGTGGTCTTTTACTGTTGTAGTCCATCCACCTCAAGTTTGAATATGTACATTCTGAAATGCTTCTCTGCTCACCATTCTCCACTGATATCGCTCATCAACAGGGTGTTTCTGTCCCCAGAACTGCTGCTCACTGGATGATTTTTCTTTATTGAAACCTTCTGAGTAAACTCTGGAGACGGTTATGCGTAAAAATACCCAGAGATCAGCAGTTATAGAAATACTCAAATGAGCCTGTCTGGCACCAACAATCTGAGTCAAAATGACTGAGATCACATCTCCCCCCTTTCTGATGGTTCATGGGAACGTTACCCATAGCTGCTGACCCTCATCCTCATGATTTTATGCACTGCGCTGCTATCAGATTATAAATGAGTAGGTGTACAGGTGTTCCTAATTAAATGTTTTGGTGTTAGGAAGAAATGAGCTGTCTGACACAGGTAGAAGTCCAGTAGCTGGTCCAAAAAACAGGTGATAAGCAGCCCTGTTCAACACTGTGTTCAAGTGGTAAATATTCAAGAACAAAGTTCAAACCCCATTTTCAGAAAAGTTGGGACATTTTCTAAAAACTCAGTAAGAACTGAAAACTGTAGTTTTTATCTCTTGAACTTTACTTGAACTTTTATTTAACTGATAAAATTACAAAGAAAACATTGACATGTCAAACCTAATTGTAGTTTGTAAATAGAAAAAACAAATGTGATGCCTGCAAAAGTTGGCACAGAGGCAACATAAGACTGAAAAGGTTATACAAGTAACACTGTTCTGGAAAGTTCTACAATTAGCAGTTTAACAGGTGAGGTCATCAAGACCATTCCATGTCTACTTCAGCAGGACAATGCCAGGCCTCATTCTGCACGAGTTACAACAGTTTGACTTTGCAGACATAGTGTGTGTGTGTTTGCCCGGCCTGCCTGCAGTCCAGATCTGTGTCCTACTGAAAATGTATGGGGCATCATGAAGAAGAGAATCAGACAGTGACCATGGCTGTTGAGCTGCTCAAGTGTTGTTCATGGCAAGATTGGGCAAAAATTCCTCCTGAAAAACTGCAACAATCACTAGCTTCAATTCCCAAACAATTAAAAAAGTATAATTAAATACTGTGTGGTGACCCAGTGGTTAACATGCCTCTGTCCCAACTTTTTTGAGTGTGTTGCAGCCATCTGAAAATCTTTCCTTTGTCCTTTCAAGTGACTTAACAAATTACAGATTAAAGTTTTATTGCATTTTTACAAAGTGTCCCATCTTTTCTGGAAATGGGGTTTATAATTGACATTTGATGAAGAAATGGGGCACGAGTAAAATTGTCAGGCTTTTTTACTTACATATTTTATTTAACTTATTTTATTTAAAATTAAAATATATTTATTTAAGCAGTTGTTCTTTAATGTTCGTGTCTCATCCAGTTGCAGAACTGGTGGCAAAATGCTTGCAGGCACGAGACATGGCTTATTGTCCCTACAGCCAGTTCCCGGTTGGTGCTGCCATTTTGACATCAGGAGGTGCCATAATCACAGGTATACATGCATGGGTTATGGTTGGGAACTTTCAGTGGTAGACTGCAATTATCATATTTAAAAAACTGAAGCATGTACAACAGATCTCCTGGACCAGAATTGTCTATGCGTTATATAGCCCAAACTCATAATAGTGATTTATTAACTGTCAAGACATACTCTGACATGTATTGTGTGTGTGTGTGTGTGTGTGTGTGTGCGCCAGGCTGCAATGTAGAGAATGCTTCTTTTGGTCTTACAGTCTGTGCAGAAAGAACAGCCATATATAGAGCTATAGCTGAGGGCCACCGAGGTTTTACAGCTATAGCAGTCACATGGTAAGATCAAGCTTTTCATAAAATGAATGAGTCTCATGCATTACTTATTGGCATGCATATTCAGGGAAGTTTGTTGATCTTTTCTGTCACTGGCACAGGGACTGGTATAACTGGGCGTAAGGTGTACCCTTGAGGGAAAGTTATGATATTATTATTTTGACATTATTTAACGTTTGCTTTCCCTCAGTGATATTAAAGATAGTTTTGTGGGACCATGTGGGGCCTGTCGACAGGTGTTAATGGAGGTAAGGTCTATTTGTTCATATATTTGAGTCCATTTCCCCCTTTGTTTTTGGCTAATCTCGCATAATCGCATGTTGTATTTGTTCATTTGTCTCCCTTTCAGTTTGGTACAGAATGGGATATTTACTTGACCAAACCTGATGGGTCCTATAAGAAGACGAGCCTGAAAGAGCTGCTGCCTTTAGCATTCAGTCCAGCTCACCTGGCAAAAGACTGCAATTAAAACAATTACTTTTTTTTAGGACAGTCTGTTTTGTTCTTATTCTTAATTAGAGGCGTACATCAGTACCGCTAAAATGAGATAGGAGGAGGTGGTTTTTAACTCCTATGCAGGCTGGAATGGGCGAACAGATCGGAACCTCACAGGATGAAGAAAGGGCAGGGTGTGTTCTGGATGCAGCAGGTTGTTTGTGTGCGCCGTGTGATGCCTTTGTGTGATGCATAACTGTTAGTTCACTCATCTTCATGAAACGCATTATTATGTTGTGGTTTAAATGATTCATTTATTTATATTTTGGGGAATAAACTGAGCAAGAGGGGGGTCATGTAGCAGGAGCTTTGATATTTCATAACCTCGATTTATTAAGAAGCAGAATTAAAACCTGAAGTAACATTTTCATGTCCTCAGGTATCATCATTATGTCAGAGCTATAAAGTGATAAGTAATAGCTTGATTGTAATGATTCAATAATAACAACTAATCATAAATGGAAAAAACCCAATGAAAACTAGCATTTGTTAATACTGAGTCAGAATACAGATGTACCTAACGATATACCACAAGAGGGAGCAATGAGAACAAGTGGCACCAAATTTAGGCATTATTAGAACACCATTGAACTAAAATCTTGAAAGAGCAAATTTAAATCAGCTGTTTCTTCCCTACCAAATCAAATGCATAAATAAATATTTAAGCTATGTAGTCATTTGAATGTTAATCATCTTTCAGAAAGCCTTTGTTTCTTAATTTGTGAAACTGAAAAGAAAGTGCTCAGTGTAGAGGAAGGGAAGTGTGGGATTGATCCATGTGCCCCTGGTGCCCCTCGGGCCTGTTTGAAATTCTCCTCTGCGACACGGAGGGGACAACATTCAGTTCTGTCACCCGGGAAAAACACTCTGACATTGTTCTCTCTGAGAGACAGAGAGGGGTGGGGGTGGGGGTTCGAAACAGTGAGTGAGAATTATCGAGAAAAAGAGAAGTAAAAGGAAAAGACCGCAAGCTAGACTTTTTTTCCATGAGGTACTACTGAGAGCAAATAAGTTACACTCATCTAAAAAGCTAGACATGAACACAACTGAAAAGCAGATAAGAGATAAGACATGAAGAGATAAAAAGGAAAAGACAAAAGGAGGCAATAAAACAGCTGACAAAGCAATGTTCACATAGGTGAAATAACATGGTTGAGCATTCAGAAAGGGGAGCGCAGCTGAAAGCGGGAGATAAGTAAGAAGCAGTGAGAGTGGGTTTTTTTTTCTGGCTTAAGCAAATACAGAGCACAGCAGGACCTACTCATCTCTTATGTACACACACTCACACAGTTTAGTAACACTGTTTTACTAGGACTGGTTTTTCTCTTTACACACCTTCTGTGTTTTAAATGTAGTATTTCAAAGATAAGTGCTTGTCTGCTACACCCTTTTTATCAATTGTGACATGTATCATACAATCATGGTATCATGTTTATTTCAGTACTGGTATAATTTGCTCCACAGCCTGACCTAGTACAGTTGTTAAAATCTTTTAATTTCATAGCTTCATTGTGTAGCTCATGTCATCCACTTTTTTTGTACTTATTTTAACCCTTAACATATATTGTTTGGAACAGAGCAATAAAATTTTTTTGTCACTGCTAGTCTATATGGAGTCCATGCAATAAAGTTGTACATTTCAGGGTTTATAGAAATGACGAGCCAAAAACTCAAATGAAAACTGTTAACTTCCTGTATATCCTACAAAGAAAACGTAGCCATATTGCAGCTTTGAGGTTTTTTCTAACAATGGCCTGAAACATAAAAGGCAGAAAAACAACTCTCTTGAAGGACCAATCCAGTCCACTCTGGTTTTTATTATTTATTTTTTCATGCCTTTGAAGCCAGGCTTAGACAGCTGGATCAGGAGGCTATGGCGGGTCCACTCTAACCCCTGTTGTATATCTCTGTAAAGCCTTGCATCCCCTGCTGCGCCATGAGCAAAAAATAAACCAGGCTTTGCACTTCCTCTTTCAATAGGCAAGGAGATCTAAGAATGGGTGCAAAGGGTAATGAAGAATAGCTTGCAGGAGAATGCTGTGGTCCTGTGACCACCATGTGCTATTCTGGGGACATTCTACAGCCAGTGTTGGTACTGAGGGAGGATTATGCACCGATGTGAGCATGAACACTGCTGTGACCACAGAATACAGGATCCTAATAATGTGTACTATAAACAAAAAGAACTGGAGAGAAAGTGATAATTAGTTTGGAACACAGCCATGTTCATGAATTTGACATTTTTTCAGAAACAATTCACTAGTAGGGCTTCTGTGAAATTACAGCTTATGATTGTACTTTGCCTCTTTTACAGTTTAGAAACACACTTTAGCATTAGGCTTACTGAGAAATTACATCACATGACTGTACTTTGTCTTTTTTACAGTTTAAGAGGACTTTGGCTATGCATGCACAGCTATATATTAACAGATATAATCATGACAAAAGTTCTTCATGGTAAACTATTGTACTGTGAACTTGAGGCACAATGTCAATTAAGTAATATTTTATGGCAGGTTATTATAAATGCTGGGCGACTTGGTGGCTCGGTGGGTAGCACCGTCGCCTCACAGCAAGAAGGTCCCGGGTTCGATGCCCGGGTGGGGCGGTCTACATTTCCACTATAGCTTTCAAGTCCTACAATGAGCTGGCTAGACAAACAGCAGAACAGGGTTCATTTGTCAGGATCAATGGGAAGTTATCCTTAAGGAAGTACGGGCATAATAGCATTAATGCAAGAATGCTTCCTTGAGTTAAATGTTAGGGTAATTTTGTGACACTAATTTACTCATATATAGTCAAAAAAAGAACAATCACTGGCCAAACGATCACAGACTTGAAGAAATGGAGAAAAAATGGCAAATGGGGCTCATTGGGGGCATATGGGAGACAAAACAGTCAGTTGAGTCAAATTATTTGACTCAGTAAAAGGGCAGAATATTCGATCACTAGTACACTAAACTGTAACAATAACAATATATAGGACAAAGTCGAATATGTGCAGGATCATTTATCCCTGCCAAAAAAAGACTGGCTTGGCCTCATGGCTGCTATAATTGCTAATAATAAAATGGTTTGGTTGAAATTTCTACAACACTACAATGAGCTACATATGATTAACTAATTCTGCAGGAATTGCACAGAGAAGCAATAAACCTCTCAGACATGTGATCTGAGGTTAGAGTTGGGGTGGCAAGGTTTATAACAGTGTGGGCAGCTGTCAACATGTGCCACCCATATGACTATAACCCTGGTTGTCACCAAGGGGCCATAAAAAAAGGCAACCTTATCACTTCATTACAGCAGTACTTGGTCTTATCGACACATGCAATGATAGCAGCTCCTCAGGGGCCCTGTTCCGACATCATTCACATCCAGCCAATAGAAACGCAGGGGTGGAGGTTAGAGCCAGGGCTGGTCTATAGGACTATATAAGAGCTAGTGTGACTCCCACAGCACCTTCTGTTGTAAGTAAAAGGATTTGGACACATTGAGAATCTGATAAAAGAGACATATTCACCATCTGTACCTGGTAATGTGAAGTAATACTCTTATTTTACAGAATTCGAGTTTTGATATCTTGATATAGTTCATATTTGAATGGTAACTGTTGTTAAATTTTGAATTATTATTGTTGTTATTTTTGTTGTTGTTATTAATAAATAAATAAATAAATAAACAAGACGTACCAAGATATTTTTAAAGTTAACATGCGTTATACCACCTATATAAAATGTCACAGTTATTCACCTGAACTGGAGGATCAGTTTAGTAAAGGAACTTGTAGCAGTTAAATGTCGTAATTTATGTCTTCTGTTCTCTCTAAGAATTCACGTGAGACACCATGAGTAAAGAGGCTGATATGAAAGAGGTGGAGCTGAACGAGCTGGAGCAGGAGAAGCAGTCCATGAACACAGATCCGGAGAAGAACGGTTGCGTGAAAGTAAAGGTGCCGGAGGAAAAAGAGGTCAAATTCACTGGTCTGTCTAAAGAAGAGCTGATGAGAGTAGCAGGCACCACAGGGTACGTGTTCTCAAATGTACCATCCTTTCTTATGGAGGCATAATGTCACAAACCATCAAAATTAGGCCTATGAGATTTGTATTGATTTCACTGGAAAATGCAGAAATTTCTGCTATATATATATTAGTCACTTAGAGCCACATTTTTGCATTTTCTAGTGAAATCAATACAAATCCCTAACTCTGGAAGAACACTAGAATGTGAGCCAAGTGAGTTAATAGACAAGACCAGATTGTCTGAGGAGATACAATTGTAATGTTTGTGTTGGAATGGGATGGAATAAGACACACTCCTAGTTTGAAGGTGATCCTTGCTGTGTTCTCAGATGGGTGCGGACTCGCTGGGCCTTGTTGGTTCTGTTCTGGCTCGGCTGGGTTGGTATGCTGGCTGGGGCAGTGGTGATCATTGTTCAGGCTCCACGGTGTAAGCCCATCCCTGAAATGCACTGGTGGAATGAAGGCCCACTCTACCACATACGTAAATTGGACAGCTACCGTGAACACTTGAAAGGTACTGAAATAATGCTATAACGGTCCTTTTAGATAATTTCATTTTTATTTCATTTACAAAATTATTATAGCTTTCCAGGGATAAGTTGCAATATTGTTTCTCTATGAAGAAAATACTTATCCTACATGTCCCAATCTTCTAGTAATCACTAAGTCACTGAGAGGCTACAGAGTGTACTTCAGCCTTGATCCTGGAACAACATACACACAGTTACGATTATTTACACACAGTTACAACATAATGCTTTATGATAGTTTATAAATATTTATTTTCATAATCACAGTAAGAGTTTACTGAATTACCCAGATTTACATTCTTACTTTCTCTACACCATTCCTATTAATTTTATTAATGGTGTATAGCAAGTAAGAATGTACCATCTTGAGATGTTACTCAAGACTTAAGCTTGAAGCTTAGTAACTCAATAATAAACTGGTGGTTTAAGGAGGTCAAAGTGTCAAAGCACCAATGTTCAATTCACTGCAAGCGACTATGCAATTGGTACTGACTTTACTTTTTTTTCCACATTAGGTTTGGTAGTCAGGGCTTGCCAGTGTCTTGTGATCCTCATGCTGGAAATCACATGCTGTAATTGTGAAATAGTCAAAATTCTGCTTCCCTCATCAAAACTTCTTGCTTGCTCAGGGACTTGCATGTTATTTTTAGTGTTTGGTAGACTGCTATTGGGTAATTTTAATGAAAGACAAGGGTCCTGTGTGGAATCATACCCATGAAAATTTATTTGAACTCAGAGGCTATTACATGCAGTTATCAACAAAAACAAATCTTCATTTTTAATATTTTATGAAAAGTCATAACTATGGTTAATGGGCAAAGATTTTCCATGGGGCTGTGGTTTTGTATGATGTACTGATTTGTTCTTGTTTCTCTCTCTCTCTCTCTCTCTCTCTTTACAGGTGTGGAAAATGACCTGGACAGTCTGAACCAGCTGAAGGTGAAAGGATTGATCCTGGGCCCAATGCATACTGTCCAGGAAGACAACTTGGATACACTTAATTTGAAAGACATTGACTCTGTGTTTGGCACTAAGGAAGACCTGGAAAGCCTGCTAGAAAGAGCCCACAAGAAGGGTGAGGGTCCTGAAATACTCATGACCCATTATGATATTGTTTAGAACCTTGCAGAGTGAAAACATCTAGTCACAGCTATGATGCTGTCATATGTCAGTAGGTGTGTTGCCAGAACTCCCTATTTTATTGACCAATCGCCAAACAAAACAACATTGAATGGTTTCATTCATGTGCCTAAAGTCCAAGGGAAACTCATGATGGTGTTACTTTAGTACTACATTGTAGTATAATGTCTTGTTTCTATGTCTCTCTCAGGTATGTCTGTAGTGCTGGATCTGACACCGAACTATAAGGGAGCTGAACCTTGGTTCAATAATGTTGCTGACACTGCTGAAAAACTTAAGGTACGAGTTAGTCTGAAAGAAGAAATTGTAGAGTATATAAAAAAATCAATGAGCAAAAGTTCAAATGAGGTCATATTTCTTGCATTATAAAATGACTGTGTAGAATTATCCTTTTCTTTTGCTATCTTCCAGGATGCATGTGCCTACTGGCTCCAAAAAGGAGTGGATGGCATTTACCTTTCTGACATCATCCAGCTTGCCAAAATTCCTACCTGGCAGGCCATCCAGAGTAGTGTCCATCCCAATGCTACAGAAGGGACTAAAAAAAGGTAAGTGGGGCTGTAGAGACACCTTGTGGTTACAATGAAGTATTTCCCCTAAATTATTTCTTAGTAATGCTCCTAGTTCCTCCTGCTTCTATCTTTGTGTTATAGCATACATATTCATAATTACTCAACACTTAGGTTAGGAATAAGGGTATACAAGTCCAGAATCATAGGAGAAAATGTTTTAAAATGGCAAAATATTTTTATTTACAGAAGGTCTTCAATACAGCCACCATTTTTCTCAATACCACCAATTCTTATAAGTAGAAATATTTGGATTTGTTCTTAGATACATCATGATCTGTAAAAATATAAAAACATACATTAACTATATGATGCTAGATTTATATTTATTTACTGTGTCTTACATAAATTATATATAAATTTATATTTACAAACCGTGTTCCAAAAAAGTTGGGACACTAAACAAATTGTGAATAAAAACTGAATGCAATGATGTGGTGATGGCAAATGTCAATATTTTATTCGTAATAGAACATAGATGACAGATCAAAAGTTTAAACTGAGAGAATTTATCAATTTAAGGGAAAAATATGTTGTTTCAAAATTTCATGGCGTCAACAAATCCCCAAAAAATTGGGACAAGGCCA
>JAOTRJ010000045.1:10351671-10362945 GCA_028564905.1 Leptodoras praelongus | reverse complement strand
TATATATATGCCATTTGGATTTCCCATTGTTCACCTCCATTTCTGCATTCACATAAAAATTTCACCTCAGTGTGAATAGATGTAGAGTTAATGTGCAATGGAGACAGAGAAAAAAGTCCAAACCGCTCCGCTACTTTCCCCCTCCTCTGTTCACTCTTTCACACATCTGACAGAAAACTAGACCAAAAACCTCCAGATTCTTTCCTTTTTTTTGCATCCTCTGTTTCCAAGCAGTTACACGTTTGCCTCCTTTACATGCTTGTGTATTAACGAGACTTTTGTGTGATACACACCTGCATAGTTACACCCGGGCAAAGACTCTTCTGCAATTGAACTGTCACAGTTCTGAGTCTGAAAACGGTGTCTATAGAAATCTTCTAAACACACAGATGTTCAGATCATTTCTACAGCCTTACAGTGAGGGGTTGTAGATGCAGAAAAGTACAAAGTTTTTACATACTTAAAGTATGACAATAAAATGACAAAAAATATTGACAAAAGAAAAAGACATCTGCCTTGAATACTGGTTTTAGTAATATTGAGTGTCCGTTTACCCAGGGACCATGGAAAGTGGGAAAATATTAGCTAATGCTAACAATCGCCAAATCATCTATCAATTGTTAGCTAGCGTGATACGTCTAACGATACAAACTAATAGCTAGCTCTTGCAAATACAAACTGCCTCGATAAATCCAAAGTGTACACAGCAACAGATAGAGTAGTGTGATGACTTATCACTTTACAAGAAAATGTAATGAGTAAAACAGAATTGTTAGTATTGTGTGAAACGAAAATGTAATAAAAGTGCCGGGGGCCTCTGATTGTACGTCAGAGTGTAAAGTCGGTCCTTCCTTTCATGATCCACTTGGAAACATGAACACAAACAATATAAATATTACATCCACGATCGGGATGTGTAAAGACACAGGACAGGGCATGTCTGTTTTCTTATTTTATGCGGATTATATTTTAACTTTGGATATATAAACCAAACCAAAAGAATCGTAGCTTACAGTAAAGTGGTTACTCAATTTATCCAACTCTTGTTTTTGTATTCTATGTTGTCCTGCTTGTGCTCTATTGCAACAAATTTAATGCCATTAAAGTAGCAAACCATAACAATGAAAAATGCCTGCAAACGTAATCTGCATTTGAATAAAACGACAGGCATTAATGTAATATTACATTAATGGTAAACTTACATAAATATACTATAAATATATTGTGGCATATACTATCAATAATACCGTTTGACAATACTTTGCACTCGCCAGGGAAATAACTCGCTACACTCTATAATATATTAACACAGCTTTTTTAAATAATTCATCCATTTACGTGTTCTGTTAGAGAATCCCTGCAAACTCTTCACATCCAGTCATCACAGACCACAGACCAACTATCTACAGTTATATGCATTATATCCAAATTCACTTTTTTATTTTTTTGGGTACATTGTTCATTTTGAACAGAATCACAGAGTAGATTTATCTGCGATGATCACTGAACCCACTAGTGCTCAGTTACAACTTAATTCTAATGCAACGATATAATTTCATGCATCTATCCATTTATGCTGAAACTAGACTACAACTTGTGTTCAGCAGGAGCCACTGGCTACAGATACTTATACACAGTAATTGTACTTTTTAGAGTATATTCTGTATGCATTCAGTCATATTTTGCAGGCCCAGATTTTGTCAGGGCTGTCTTACCCCTTCTTACCCACACTGATAATGCTGAGGTTAATGGAGAGAAGTGTTTTAAATAACTTAAAATCACGCTGTACAGACCTCACAGTTAGCTTTCGCCCACACTGTCCTCAGCATTCACATGGTGTGGGTAAGAAACCAAAGGTGCAAGACAAAGTGTGGCTGTCCAGAGTAAATCAGGGCCTGCGAAACAAGACCAAATACATACAGTATATACAAATTGTCTTACACCTTTGATTTCTTATGCATAGTATGGTAATGCTGAGGTTTATGGAGAGGAATATTATAGACACATTAACACTGTACAGACCTTACACCTACATCATCCTTTTGAACCCACAAAATGCACAGGTCACGGAGAATTCAAATTCTCAGTGTGTGTGAACTGATTTAACTTACCCTACTACACTGTGTGTGTGTGTGTGTGTATGTGTGTGTGTGTGTGTGTGGTATATTTCCTTACCAACATCCAGCAAAGGACAATGTGGACTCTTTATTACATTTTAAACAAATTGTCTGTTGTAGTTTTTAGTGCTTTAATTGTACATTTTTGCATTTTTTTTATTCTTATTTTCACTGTTTATTTGTGGGGATTTGGGAATTTTGGTCACATTAGATTTAAACCTAAACACATGAAGCATTACTCTTGGCTGATGCCTATAACCAAGCTCAACACTGGTTACATGATGAAAATGTAAAATGACAACAACATTGAATGCTGTAGATGGCAGAGAGAGCAGGAGAGGAAAAAGGGAGTTACACAGGGGAACCACTGTGTGCAGTCAGAAAGATTGGTAGAGAGAGTAAACGCTGCAAGTTCTGTATGGAAACTATACTTATGTTGTGTGTTGTGGGAAGGAGAAAGATGCATGTATAGAAGGAGACAGAGAGAGAACAAACAAGAGCGGAGGCGGGATGTACGGAGGTTTCCCTTGTCCACTTCCTGCTCTGTTGTCGTTTCATGGTCAACTTCCTGTCACATGACTTTCAAACACTACAGATGTCTGATATAAACACAACTCTTCTTCTCACCCACATAAATACACAAACTGACAGACACACAAACATGCTCACACTCTCACACTTACATGCACAAGCTTACACTGACACTGACACACACACACACATACACACACGCACACATAGAAAGAGTGTTGACAGGAAGCTTTGCCACTCGCATATCATATATACACTCACATACACGCCTACGCTCTACCTGATGAAGCCTACATGTCGACTCATACGCATTTCAGACCTAAGACGAAGTGAGTCACTCACCACATGAGATGCTCAAGATAACACACACAACGTTGTGAACAATGGTTTTGGCAGAGGTTGTGCTTTTACCATGATCTGAGATCAGTTTTGTGGTCACTTGTAGGTAATGTTAAAACTCAAGTGGTGGACAAGCCAACCATTTACAAAAACTTTTACCTTGGCTTTCAGCAACATGCTACATTTTCCTGCATTGAGGTTTTTGGTAAAAGCCAGGATTTTTTCGCAAAGGATTTCTACACGCTGACAAACCAACCAAGAATATAGCAGACGATGTGGAAAAATCAGATTGTGATGTTCTTTGTGCTGTGAGTACATTTACTTGTTTGATTATCAGATTAGGATACAGTAACACATAGACTGAGCGGGAAAGAAAGAATAAAGGATGGAGCAAGACAGTGACGGAGGGAGATCCGTGACTCTTTCCCCAGGATGTGGTTTTCTTTTCGGGGTTTTAGGGGTGAGGTTCTCTCTGTGACAAATATAAGAGTTACTTTTGATCGGCAGCACCTGCTTTCACCAGTGTGTGTGTTCACGTGTGTTCCTGTCAGCATGAGTGTGGGTGTGCACCTTTAACATGTTTATATGAAATGTTTTTACATAGCAAGACGTGTAGTGGGGCAGAGGGGTGGAGGATGACTGGGGGAGAGAAAAAGAAAGAGTTTGCACGTGTGAAAGTCATGTAGTTTCATTTGTAAGCAGAGGAGATCGCACACTACGGACTATCTTTATGTGTATGCATCGTGTTGAAGAAAAAGAAAGGAGCATGTAAGACAGGTATGTGCAAATAGGACAAGAAAAACCTGAAGTGATAGATGCTAAAATGTAATGATGATGTGCAAGTCTATTGAAAGTACCTATTTAGCAAAATGAAATACATCTTATCTCTCTTCCTCTTTTTCACTATGTTTTTTTTTTCTTTTACTGGTTTGACACCTAATTTAATAACTGAAAAAAAAAAACAAAACAGGAAATATCTTAGAGAAAGTCAATAGGGAAAAGGGCATTTGAGGTAAAGGCTATGAGGTAAAAAGTTTTTATTTGATGATCTGATTTAAAGTTTATTGTAAAATTATAACTGATCTTCTCTCTTGTTCTTTACAGTTTAAAAGATGCCATGACTGTATTATAAGCTTGGCAAGCAGAGGGCTTTTGAGCGGCCCCGACGATTCTTTGGCACAAACGCATACCTAAACATTATGGCTGATCATACCGCTGAGTCTCCACCCTTCTCTGCCATGTACCGCCTTCAGACGCAAGGTCAAAGGCCAAACTACACCCTTTTTCAGAACAGAGAACAGCCTTTTCCTGTCAGCAGAGTAAACCAGTATGAAGATAGCAACCTTTTGAATGATGCTGCTGACAATTCTGCCACTGCTGGAAGCATGAATGGCGTTGGTGAGCAGATGAATGCAGAATACTGGGACATGGAGTCTTTGATTATGTCTCAACCTGTTGCCTTTAATAGACCCAAAGCACACAGTGAACGATATGAGGAAGAATGGAATTCCAGTTCCCAGCAGCAGGATGCAATAGAAAATTATGGTACCACACCAGGGAACAATCAGAAACTTGACTCTTTCTCTGAGGCATTTTATGTTCGAAACATATCTAGAATTGCAAACTCTGTTGATCAAGTTGGATACAATGTTGATCCAAACAACTCTCCAACCCTTCCACCTCTTCCCTCTTTCTCTTTCCCTCTGGTTCTGAGTCCTCCTCCTACACCTCTTCCTCAGCCATCTCTGTCTCCTCCTAAACGGGGGCTTTATCCCCCTGCTGCACAGACACTGAGCCAAGCACAATCACAGTCCCCTTCTGAAGGTTCTTTGCGGTTCTTTCCAACTCTTTCCTGTACCAGTTCTATTCATCCTGGGGGTTTCCCTTCTTCTCACTGGCTCCCATTTCCCACTGATACCAGTGGGAGTGGAGACACAACACAGCAACTCCCTCAAGACCCAGGTCCATCAGCAGTCTACCCAGACGGGGTGGGGATTAATCTAAGACAGCTGAGTGCAACGGAGGGAGACACAGGTAACTGAAGTAGCACTGAAGGAAAATGGAGATTTTGTTTTACTTTTGTAAGACTTTCATTTCTGATAAATCCAGAATCTCTCCTCTGTCAGACTGTTCTCTAGAGACCTCACCATGCTCACCTCTGGTTCAGCATCCACCCCCACAATCTGATCCAAAACTTCAAATAGAGCATTGCCCTGTGACCTCTGAACATCATATGACATGGTCCCAGGTATGTTGTTTGTGGTAGTTCTCTTTAATGACTAATATATCCAATTATCTAAAGATTTATCACTCATCTATCTATAAACCTTTTTCCTCACAGATGATGCCATCATCCCAACCTTTTTGCCCCACAGTAAATCACTTGAACACTCAGACAGAGGGACTGAGGGCGCACGAGGACACAAAGCCCAGTACAGGGTTCCAGAGAACACCTTTTTTATGTTTGTCCAGTTCACAGGTATGGAGGATTCATAATAGGAAAATACTGAACTCAAGTACCAGTAGGAATGACGAGGCTCAGTGAATGACAATGAATTTTGGACTTTTGGTGTTATTAGAATAATCCCTTGGCAATCTACACTGGAGTTCCATTCCACAGTGTTCTCCAGTCAGGAGCACTGGGGGGAGATCGGGAACATGTGACTCGTCACTACACTCCACTTCCCATGCTGAATCCCACTCGCAGTGGGACAGGGCTGTACTGTAACTTGCTGCCTCCACTGAACAACCAGGAACAGTGGTCAATGGAAACAGGACATGGTACACAACAGCGGTAAGAAACTTTCTGTATAGTCTTTAAGAATTGAATCCTCCTCGGTTGTTTTTTTAGTGTAGTACCCCGTAGTACTCTCTACCCTGCTGCTGCAGCACTCATCAAATAAGTTGCATTTAAAAATAAATGAAAATAAACAATCATTTTATGCAACTCATTCATACTCTGTTTTTACTTTACACACAAAAACCAGGCAAGTGAATATAGGGCCGGAGTTTCAGGCTGAGATACCTGATCTGCTTGAGCAGGAGGGGATAGAGTTCTGGTCTGAGGAACCGCTTCGGGAGGAACTGCTTTGGAAACCATGGGTGGAATTAGAGGGGAATGATGGCCTACTAGAGCAGGGTAGGTACCCCAGTAAAGTGTTAACCTTAAACCATATACAAAGTACTTTTACATGTTTAATTAGACCTCCACCACATGAAAGTAGCCTTACTGGCTGATGTCACGTAGGACCAATACATGCTTCTTCCCATTGATAAAGTATTTTTGTTGTGCAGCTCCCTGTATGTTCTTTTCAACTATTTAATTTCCAGTAGCATTTCTTTAGCTTCCCCTTACATTCCACAGTCTATAGCTAATAAAATTTCCTTGACATGCTTTGAAATACTCGAATGCGACACTTTTTCTATATTCATTTTCAGTTTCCACTGAGGGACTTCACTTCCCTTTTCTGGCAAATTAACCACACGCTTTACTGTATATAAACTGACTTTTTCTGTCTAGAAGATTTATTTGGTCTTTATTGAACTCCTTAATCAGTTCAGTGGTGGGATTTTTTGCTTTGCACATTTAAACATCATATGTTGCATTCCACAACACTTCAGTAAATAAGCACAAAATGTTTCTTTACACTTGAAATGGTATATTATTCTACGACCATATTTAATTAAACCACTAAAAGCAAAACAAATTTATCATGTGCTCAAACTCTGACATGAGCTAATCACATTTCAAAGATGATAAGGCATGGCTTGAATTACATTACAATTTATCCTGTCCGTAAAACTTGGCACAGGCAACAGTACTGCAGGCTGATTGATATGTACATTTCTACACTTAAATATGGCTTTATTTTCTTCATGATTAGTTTTCTAGCCTTGCCTATAAAAAGTGTTCCCTAATGTTTAAGAATAGTGTGAAAAGGGTATATAATTTGATAACAAGCTGATAACAGGAGAGTGTGTCTACAGATGCCAGTGTGCAATTAGGATAAAAATCAATTTCAGCTGCACTGCCCCAAATACCTCTGGAGTATACTGCATGTTTTTGGCATGTTCAAAAACAGACAGATAACAATGTGGAATTCTTTCACAGTGGAGAATCTTCTAGATCTCAGTACGTCTACTGCTTTACCTGGTGGTGTTGCTAATCTGGAGCTTGCCCTTCATAGCCTGTCCTTATGTCAAGGAAATGTATTGGTGAGGAAATAAAACTAAAATCTTGGTTATAGTTTACATTTGAGATGTGTTTATGACATCCTCTTTCTACATACTGTTTCTATTACAGGCTGCTTTGGAGAAGATGTTTTTCTCAAACTCAAAACCCTCTAGAGACTACCATTATTCTGGTACAATTCTACCTCTTACTATTGTCACAGACTGGTCTGTGGACCAAGAGATCTAGTTCATTTAAGTTTGAAAGCAGCAGAACTGTACATGATGGTCATACAAATGAATTAGATTGACAAGGATATCCAAATTAAGACTCAACCTCCAGGTTTAGCTCATTTGCATCAATCTTCATATATCATCTCTACTAATGTAAATCAAGGATGCTTTGTTTATTTATATTTACTCATTTGACAGACAGTTCATACTGTATTTGTTTCACCTCTTTCAAATCTAAGCAATAAAATCCCCCATCTCTGCTCCCTCTCTTTCAGGCAGTGACATCTGGCGGTTGAGTGAGCAGAATTTGTTTAATAAGGCTTATGCCATGTATGGCAAAGACTTCTCATTCATTCACAAAATGGTATGTTAATCTCATAACATACAGTACCTTTGATATTTGAAATATTGACAGCTCAAGTCAAACATGACGATATACCACAGGTGCAGACAAAGGGAGTGTCACAGTGTGTGGAATTCTACTATCACTCCAAACGGCTCACAGAGAAACAGAGGAAGTTGAAAGAGAAAGAAGCGCAACAGCAACAAATGGCTGCAGAAATGCTTACTCCAACTAATCAGGTAAAATTATATTTTTTCTTTATAAAATGTTAATAGAATCTGCTTCTACCAAGTCATTTAACAGTAATAAAAACATTTAAATAATAAAGTAAGCTTGACTGAAAGTGTCCTTTATTTACAGGTCATGGTCATTAACCCTATTAATGTAGACAGGCTAATTCATACACCTGCACTGGCTCCAAACTTTCCCTGCAAACAATGTGGAAAGTAAGTGTATTCCTTCATATATGGCAGAGGTTCTCAACATTAGTCTTTGGGACCCATGTGCCTGCACTGTTCCTTGCTCTTAATCCTCCTGAACCTGCTCATCTTCAAACCTTTTCAAACCTGTATAAATATAAAATACCTCATATACTATAAATAAATAAAATATATATTATGAATAAATAAAATACTCAATACATGACATGGGTCCCAAGACAATTATAGTAATATATAATAATATGCAGTACTGTGCAAAAGTTTTAGGCAGGTGTGAAAATATGCTTTAATAGTTTATTTCATCAAGTAACAAAATGCAGTGAATGAACAGAAGAGAAGTCTAAATAAAATCAATATTTGGTGTGACCACCCTTTACCTTCAAAACAGCATCAATTCTTCTAGGAACATTTGCACACAGTTTTTGAAGGAACTCAACTGTTAGGTTGTTCCAAACATCTTGGAGAACTAACCACAGCTCTTCTGAGGATGTAAGCTTCATCAAATACTGTCTTTTCATGTAATCCCTTTTCATGTAATCCCAGATAGATTTAATGATGTTGAGATCAGGGCTCTGTGGGGGCCATACCATCACTTATGTATTTCTTGTTCTTCTTGATGCTGAAGATAGTTCTTAAAGACACTGGCTATATAATTGGGGTCGTTGTCCTGCTGCAGAATAAATTTGGGGCCAATCATATACCTCCCTGATGGTACTGCATGATGGATAAGTATCTGCCTGTATTTGCTTCTTCAAAACAGCTTGAATACATCTTGAATACATCTTGAATCCCCAGTCTGCTTTGAAATCTTTGTCTGGGAGAGCCTTGTGTCTTGTTGCTTGTCTTGCCATGTTGTATGTCCTGTGACATGAAACTGTCTTCCACAGCCTCATTTGGCTGGTCCTCACCTGGTTTTAAGCTCCTACACAGCTGTTTATGATTCAGTTAATGACTGTTTTTCAACCTACATGTGAAATTTATGATCATTAGCACCTGTTTGGTATATCTGGTTGATTATACACCTGACTGTAATCCTACAAAATCCCTGACTTTGTGCAAGTGTACTTATAAGAATTGATGATGGTTTGAAGGCAAAGGGTAGTAACACCAAATATTGATTGGATTTTGATTTTTCTTTTATTCACACACTTTGCATTTTATAAATTGATAAAAAATAAATATTGTTTGTATGTCACAACATTTTACCACACCTGCCTAAAACTTTTGCAGAGTACTCTATCTTCAGTCAATGGAAAGTTTCATAAATTTATCATGCTTCAGAATGCAGACATTGTGTCTGCACACAGATGCTCTTAGATTCCTTAATACAAGTTAGAAAAAAGCAGTAAATCCTTCTTAAAATATAATGTAAAAAATGCTGTCATTAATGTCCTGTTTGTTTCTCTCATTCTGTATAAATTATTCTCAGGATGTTCTACAAGATCAAAAGCAGAAATGCCCATATGAAGATCCATCGTCAGCAGCAGGAGGACTGGAGGGAGAAAATCCATTCAAAAAACCACCTTAACCTGACCCAGGTCCTGCAGAACCAAAATCGAACACTGGCCAATCCAAACCAGCTTGTCACACAGGGTCACCCAAACCAGTTATTGACCCAAAGCCTGATCCAGAATCTGGTGCAGTCTCAAGCCCAGCTTGCTTTAATCCAGAGCAGCAAGACTCAAAATCCTTGTTTCACTACTGCCATCAGCAGTACAAATTCCATACAAAGCCCACAGATGGCTTCCAAAGCCCCAGCTCTACCACTTTACAGGGCCCCCCAACAGACATGGGGTACCATTCATGGTAGCATGGAGTCTGGCCTGTATTATGACTAACAGAGATGCACAGGTTTAACTTTTTAGTTACTTCTTAGTTAATTCTCCTTGTCCATACCAGGAACAGTGAAACTGACATATAGCTTAATTTTGTACATAAGTGAATTTAAAACTATCTTCATTAAATTCTGAAAAAAGTCTGACTTCACACACATGGTCTTCAAATCTTTCTCAGCATGACATAGATGTAATACATTTTTTGGAGAGTTGGTTTACTACTATACAGGCTTGCCTAATGGCATTATCAATGTTTTCATATCACTGAGTCATATTTAAGACAAATCAATATTAAAATAAAAACGCTCACTGACTTAACATCAGTGAAATATGACACCACCAGGATCTCATTTGCATAAGATACTATGTCATTGTGAGTCTGCTCTGTGGAAAACCTTAGTTATAATTATAATACTTATTCCCCCCTCAGTAGGACACACAGGGGAAATGTATCTGCATTAAAACCATGAACACTTTTTGCACATTGTATTAAAGAAGATTGAAAATCTTAGTTAAAACCATTTTGGCAAATATAAGTGCAGACTAGCCAATGTATGAAAACTGTTACTCCAGTGGTTTAACCTGCATGTGAACTTCTTGTGGCTGGTTTGTCCCAAGTTTCCTGCTAAGGGGCTATGAAGCTTTCTTGCTAAGGAGCTATGAAACGGTCATATCACATAATTTAATACTTACAGATTACAATGAACAATGATATAACATTATAAGCTTTTATATATAGTACTGTGCAAAAGTTTTAGGCAGTTGTGAAAAATGGTGTAAACTAAGAATACTTTCAAACCTACAAATAATAATTGTTTATCTTTTATCAATTCATAAAATGCAAAGTGAGTGAACAAACAAAAAATCTAAATCCAATCAACATTTGGTGTTACTACAATTTGTCTTCAAACCAGCATCAATTCTTATAAGTACACTTGCACAGAGTCAGGGATTCTGTAGGATTATAGTCAGGTGTATAATCAACCAAATATACCAAACAGGTGCTAATGATCATTTTGATCAAATTGATAATGATCAATTTCATGTGTAGGTTGAAACATAGTCATTAACTGAAACATAATCAGCTGTGTAGGAGCTTAAAACTGGTTGAGGAACAGCCAAACTCTGTTGATGTACTGTTCAAGATCTTTTGAAGAAGCACAAATAAAAGGGCAACACAGGATCGTGGATGCAGTGGTTGGCCAAGGAAACTTAATGCAGCAGATGACAAACACATCAAGCTTATTGCCCTTCAAAATCAGAAG
>JAOTRJ010000045.1:10284217-10303000 GCA_028564905.1 Leptodoras praelongus | reverse complement strand
CTGCATGGATGGGTTAAATGCGAAGGTTGCATTTCACTGTGTGCAAGCACAAGTGACAAATATGTCTCACTTTGTCTATCATAGCCAGCATTAACATAATCAGCAATTTGTGCTTCTGTGGGATCACCCCAGGTGGGCTAGCTTTTGCTCCCCACATGCATCAATGAGCCATAGGTACACATGATCCTGTTTGTGATTCACTAGTTGTCTTTTCTTGGAACACAATGGGTAGGTACTAACCAATACCCACTGGGAACACCTCATAAGAGCTGCCATTTTAGGGATGGTCTGACCCAGACATCTAGCCATCACAATCTGGCCGTTGTCAGTGTTCTTCAGATGCTTACACACCCATTTTTCCTGCTTCCAACGCATCAACTTCAAGAACTGACTGTTCACTTGCTGTCTAATATATTGACAGGTGCCTCTTGGCATCTCTTTGGGGGGGTAGAAGTAGATGACTCAGAATGTGTGTGTGAAGGTGGGTGAGTGAGGGCATGTTTTTTTATCTTGTATGAATCTGCTCGGCAAATCACTTAAATCACATTACATAACCTTTCAAGATAAAAAAAAAACGAATACGGTTCAAATAGGGCTTGAAAACGCGTCTACACAAGTAACAGCCCAGATGCCAGATTTAGACGATAATTAGTCTAGCCGAACAGTTTTAATTGTTACTGATTGTTTGTATTGTTAATAAAACAGATCACGTGACTGTTTACCGTCAACACTCTGTGTGTGATTCGTGGCAGAGACACTAAAAAGATGTTTATAAAGAAAGTGATAAAGATGTCATTTGTCCGAAATGCTTTACTCGCTCGTGAGAATCGCTTGGCTCCTTTAGCCTATAAGAGTTGCTGAAAAAGAACCGATTCTTTTGCGAGTCGCCTGTTATATTCTCAGAGTATGAGGAAGTGTGCGTCGAGAATTCAGCAGCTCAGGTCTGACAGCTCGCATAACCAGAACGTGATTTTTCCGCTGCAATTTCGGAAAAAAAAAGTTCTTAGCTGGGAGTCGGTGGCACGCTCACAGACAGACGCCAGATTCAAGGCTGAGGCTGCGGCGGTCAGAGCGCGAGAGCTCACTCCGGGGAGGCAGCACAGTGAGCGCGCACATTCTCACCCTCTGCAGTCGCGCACAAGCTCTGCGAAACGCGTGTGCACTCGGGACCAAGCAAAAAAAAAGAAAATGTGCACGCACTACGCGTCCGCAATGACGGAGTGGAAAACGGTGAACGAATGGTGAAGTTGCAGCAACAGTAGCAGCAGCCGTGCGTGACAATGCATCGGATAGTGCAGAGGAGGCGTGCTGGGCCGCTCCGTTCCGCGTGGTCTCTGCTCGGTGCCGTGGCGCTCGCGCTCGCCGCCTCCAGCGCCGTGTTTACCGCATGGACGTGGCGACAAACCCAAGACCTGACCAGGTCCGTCCAAAATCTGAGCGACCGCTTGGATCAGGTAGACTGTACATCCTGCACAGAACCTGCACACTTCTGACATAGCTTTCATTTGACATTGCATCAACTATGCAAACTTTCCCCACAAAACACATTTGGATAAGAGGAGGCGTGGGTCATATGCATCACCGAAATGTGTTGATTGTCTTATCATATCATTGACTTGTATAACTAAAAATGTGCATTTATTATTGCTGACGATAACGAATCGCCTTGTTAGCTGTGGTCAGTGTGGTTAGTGAGT
This sequence comes from Leptodoras praelongus, assembly GCA_028564905.1. NCBI lineage: Eukaryota > Metazoa > Chordata > Actinopteri > Siluriformes > Doradidae > Leptodoras > Leptodoras praelongus. Next base: position 10,301,303 of record JAOTRJ010000045.1, on the reverse strand, counting down.
AAGTCTGTAAGTGTTGCATAAATCAGTTTACCAACCTGGACATACAAGTGGCATGTACGGACTTTTAGAAATGAGGTGGACCTTTACAGGACAGTGCTGCATTTGCACAGCATCTTCTTTTTTTTACATTTTTTTTAAACTTTGCGCAAAGTGAACAGCCACATAATGATTTTTGTCTCCATAGTAACCCTGTAGTTTATATTCGGTCAACATGCATGAGATAAATAGGAGTGATTAGGTCTGTATGAAGTGCATAGAAGTAATAGACTTCTCAAACCACATTAAAACTGCAGAATCACTGCCTGATCAAAAGTCACCGCCGATTTAAAAGCTTTGCTTCTGGCTCAGTTCCAGCATCGTCCTTTACTTTCAGGACCTGGAATGTGGCCTACCTTAAACTGTTTACTATCCAGCAGCAGCAACTTAGGTTTGTGGGTGGTGACAAATCTCTCAGAAAGGAAAGAAAATTCTAGCGCCGCTGGCCGGCCGGTCGGTAATAAACTCGGCTCCGTGTTCCGCTGGATAATTTAGTAATTGTGCATCCTGCAGTCCGACATTCTTCTAATGGCCCTCTCACGCGTGTCTGGGCACTGCTTTAACCGTCTGGCTGCTTAGCGAGGGCATTTCGGGCAAAAGCGCACACGCTGTGCTCTTGATTAAACAAACAGCTGTGGTAGCGCTTGTGGGGGTCCGTGGGGCGCGTTTTTATCGTTTCAGCGGAGAGGCACTGCAAGTTGTGGCTTATTTGGCCTGAGCGTTTCTGCCAAGCCACGTTTAGCGCAATTTACTGGAACTGCTGGTTCACTTGGCGCGCGCATGCGCCCGAGCAGGCAAAAGCAGCCTGTCCAGTGTCTCCCATAAGTGTGTGTGTAATTATGGTGCGCAGTAATCGGTAGCCTGCCATTCGCGGAGGAAGTGCAGTTAACTGCTACACAATGCAAAGCTGCAGATGTGAGCGCGCGCACTCCATTCAGTACTGTTTTATTCATGGTTAAGTGTTTGTAAACGGGGTAGTCTGTTGCAGGGTCCTGTTAAGATGCATGAACTGAAGCATAACTACACAGCATGCTTTGTTAATGGTTAAACATAGTTGGCATTTGCAGTGCTTGCATTTGTCTGCAATATGCCTATGAGGTCGCTGTCCAGTTACTAAACTATTTCATTGTATCATAAGCAATGAAATGATTAATCATCATAAGAGTGATGATTAAGCATTTCATTGACATGATCACAGAAATATAAGGATACCTATTTAGAGAAGTGGGTTTTAGATCTAGTTCTATTTTGAACCTGAATGGGAAATGGACTCTTGCAGGGTAACGCAGAACCCTTAATGGTTCTCACAGGGAAACTGAAGACCTTTAAGGAGCAAGAGTTAGATTTTTAACGAAATTACATCATGTCCACTAATGTGTTTTAATCCGTTATATTGACAATATGAAACAAGATAACGTTTTTTTCCATATGTGCTTTTCCGTAACAGACACGTGTATCCACATGCTGATTCAGCAAGCGGACGAGTCACACATGACTCTGGCACTAACTTTGTGCTGCATAGTGAGTTGAGTTAAACGTGCACTAGCCTCTGTGGCATTCACTTGATTTAGGCTATAAAAAAAGTTCACATTGCTCAAAGCATTTTTGGCCCAATATTGCATAGACCTGTTGCATTTCTTCCTCACACAATATGGCTCTTATTAAAAAAGCCTGTTTGAATTGCTGACAAAGCTTGCATGCCGGTCATAATTTTTTACTAATGTTGTTCTTGGTCCAGTCTCAACAAGGTCGTTTAAACATGCCAGGAATCCGTAGCTTTAAAAAATGTCTTGTGTGGCAACTAGTTTTTTAGGTGACCTATAAATAGAGATGTGTTGAAGTGTGTGCTTGGCTCCAGGAAGGGAGATGGTAGTGTTTGTTTGTGTCTGGTTCTGAAAAGTCTGCGGGTTTGATTATTTCACAGGCTTAGAGTGCTGGCCACATGAAACAGCAATTAATATCAACACACTCCTCCTGCGTACCCACACGCCACACATTTATGCCCCCCCCACCCCCTCTGTTTCTCTGTCTCTGTCAGGTGAATTTGCAACGTAAGGCTATTGTCCAGCTTTTCCTGGAGAAGAGGGAGCTGCTGGAGAGCTTGAGAGTGAAGAGAGAAGGTACTGAGAATAAATGATGTTCTTTCTGGTTAATATATTGACAAGTAAAACTGGCAAGACGTAAAAATACAGTAAATTGACACAACATTTTAAAAAGTGCTTCACAATAAAGAGGTAAAATTATTAAATTGACTTGGGGACACATGAAGGCTCCATATTGCTGTTGAGGAACTAAGCTATATAACTACACTTATAGTATGCTTGAACATCATCTGTAAAATATGCATCAGTTTCCAGTTGCTATCTGAGGCAACAAAAAAGAGCTTTGGATGACATTTACAGAGCCTTGGACAGCATGGCATCTTGGGTAAACTAATGGGCATATGTTTCTAAAAGTTGCAACTGGAAGCAGGAGGCAACATGCTGAGTGACGGGAGAAATTGCAGGTTTGAGCTGGACATGCACCCAGCAAAACCAACTGGCACGAGGGCCGCACAGGGTTGGCGGTTTTGGGGACATTCTAAATCAGCTGACCCCATTGCTGAAGCCTGAAATAACCTTAGTTTGTTATTTTGTGCAAAAATGAATGCTCTTTGATAGCTCCTGCAATTATGCGATAAAGCATCGGGCCTAGTTAGGCAAGTGCAGAAGGAACATGGTGCTCTAACAGGAGAAAAATAGCAGCCGGTCTGCAATAATGAGCAAAAAAATTAAGATTGGTTTATAACAGAGGGATGATTAGAGACTTATTGGACAGCTGAAATGCTTCACCAGACACCTGACAACTATACGGCTTCAGAGCCAAAATGCTCAGCCACAGTCTTTTTTTTTTAAAGCATGATTGTTCTCTTGCCTAAATATAGCAGCCCTTGGGGACAGTGTGAGGCTGCTAGTTCACCCAGTTTGCCAGCAATAACATTTGGGTGAAGTGCTCCTCTGGACCTCCTTTGATGTGTATGGTTTGTGGTCTGTTCAGATTGTTTGGCTCATTTTTTGAAGGTCTGCTGAGAGTTCAGGCAGCCCTCATAAACCCAGACGCACAAGAAAAAAACCTAGATTCTGCGGAACATCTATTAATTTATTACAGTTAGCTGAATAGTAGCCATGGCCATTGCTCTCTCTCCCCCATTCGCACATGGAATCTTTACAGCTCCTTCAGGGTCACGAATGATCCAGTGTCTTTATTCTTATACAGGAAATAGAACATACTGTGCACGAATGTGATAAAACAATGGCAGAAAGGTGTAGAATGGAACAAAGGGAAGAAATATTTGGCCATCTGTACAGACAGTCAGGGCTTCAGCAAATGGTACTACAATAGGTTAAATTGTCTGTGTTTGTATCTGCACAGCTGTTCTATTCAGTAACTTTCTGAGGCCCACATAGACACCTTGCCTCTTATCTTTCTACCAGAATTCATTCCAGATTCCTTCAAACATTTATGACTTTTTCCAAAACACTTCTCCTTTTTCCTTTATTTTGTAAGCTGGAGGGGCAAAAGGAAAAAATGGAAATGGAAGGAAGGTGGCCTCTCACTTTGAGAGTAAGTTGATCAAATTGAACTTTATACACACATGATAATAGACAATTGCTATGCTTATTATCGGATAAGTTCTTGGGTCTGAAAGCTGTAGAATGGAGGAAAGGGAAGAAACGTTTTGAACATCTGGACAGACAATCAGGGCCTCAGCAGATCAAGAAATGGTACTATGTTAATCCAAGGTGTTTGTATCTGCACAGCTGTTCTATCCAGTAACCTGCTGAGGCCTCGCACAGACACCTTGCTTATTATCTCTCTACCAGAATTCATTCCAGAAACATTTATGACTTTTTTCCAAAACATTTCTCCTTTTATTTTGCAAGCTGGAGGGGCAAAAGGAAAAAATGGAAATGCAAGAAAGGTGGCCTCTCACTTTGAAAGTAAGTTAATAAACATAAAGTATACACAAAGTTAAGACACATAATGGTAGATAATTGCTAACTTTATTATCCCAAAGTTGCTCAAATCTGCCTCTTGTTTTTAACAGTAACCAAAGAATCCTTCAAAACAGGTAAGACAAAACAAGTCATTTTATTGAAATAGTGTGTGGAGTGGAGTGTACTAGTGTGCGTGTGTGTGTGTGTGTGTTACAGTGGGGAATGAGGGAATCATTAAAGGATGGACCGAGCAGTACCTGAATATGACCCAGGCGGTGGAGTATAACACAGAGACAGGCACTTTTAAAGTAGTTCGGAGGGGTGTCTATTTCCTTTACTGTCAAGTAAGATGCTACAATTGTTCTTTTTATTTACATAAACACATGAATAGGCATTAAAAAGCCACCTACATTGTTTAAATACTTGATTGTTAATACAATTCATTAATTATTCTAGCACCTTCATGTCTTTGACCATTTTTTTTCCCATCTCATCACTCATTTCTTTTCTTTCAGGTACATTTTAATGAGCAACAGAGTCAGTATGTGAAGCTGGAAGTGTCTGTCCCTCAGGGCCCCTTACTTCAGTGCATTGAGGGATACAGCACCACTCCAACTACAGGTTTTAAACAGTTCCACTTCCTGAAGCCATGCCAGGTGTCTGGCCTCCTGCTCTTAGAGAAAGGTGCTGAGCTCAAGGCTGTGACCAGAAGTCATTTCACCCTGCAGGACTCAGGCAGACACTACTTTGGCCTCTTCAAGGTGAACTAAAGGATCAGCCACACAGTTCAGCCTCATTGACTGCAATATTTTTGGAGTTCCATCACAGTCAGTACTCACTGGCTGAATGAACCATTGGTGGTTCTTTTGTGTACCTGCATTTTTTTCAAAAGCTGATACATTTGATAAGGTTCATGCAGTCATGGCTGTTTCCAGAGGCACCTGGGAGTAGTTCAAATAAAGACCATACACATACTGGTGCCCTAAATATGGTACTAATCAGGATGGGATAGAACAGGAAACCATGACTGCTGGACAGTTACAGTGCATCTTTATTGTATTACCTTGGTTTGGACATAAGTGCATAAACACTGACCACCAACTGTGCTTATACATTTACTTGTAGCCTGAAAGGACATTGTTCCAGACAATTAGCTGCCTTCCCTAAACAGTGGCATGAGCAGGCTGAACAGAAGGTTCAGTGTTGGTGGTGTCAAGACTGGACATTAAAAGGTGGACATGTGAGATTTCATCGTTGATTAAGTTGGATCATTCATTTGCTCTGACTAACATATGGTTGGATCAGTTCAGCTTTGAAGATTTTGATTACCAAACACACTAAGTACTTTTTATATGCCCTTATTACTGAACTTCAGCCACTTCAACTAAAGCTTTAAGTGCCTAGTATATTATTATATAATTGTTTTATATGATTGTGAAAAAACAGTATAGATTGGCATGAAGTGGTGGTATGCTAAGAACTTACAGTACTGCACATCCATGTGTTCGTTTTAGATAGTTGAAGCTTGTAACAAAGTCACAATATACTTGTTTTTTAATACAAGGCACATTCAGTTGTTAATGTTTTTAGAGGTTAATGTACAGATTTTATACCAGCTTTATTGCATTTAATCTCACTGGTTAATCATGTGTGAAAAAAATAGCATTAAATTTTAAACAATTTATGTAAATGTCTCTTGGCCACTGAAAAAAATGACAGTTAATTAGGTCTGAAATGGAATGTTGTTTAAATGCACAATGTGCTGATTGGATTTCCTCATCATACCTCAGCTTCCCTTTTGTATATCTGCACCCCCATTGTTTCTCCTTGCCCTCAACTCTCACTTCCTTTATCGTCTCAAGTAAATAGCCTAAAACCTTGGAGCAGTAACGTATTCCCATTTCCACCCCCACCCCACCCCCTTCCTCTTGCCATTTTTCTTTATTTCCACTTTTTGGGGTTGCTCCTTGCACACAATCCACATTTGGATTGCTGCAGGGGTTTCTGCTGTTCAGACACGGCGTCCAAGATAAACTCGTCTGGGTTGAGGTGAAGTGTGGAATGACAGTGTGTGTGAATGTAAATGCACGATCAGGGTAACTGCAACGGCAGTTAAAATTTCATTACTCTTTCGCTTGAATCTGAACTAATTTGTATATGATGTACTTTTTCATTTGATTGGCCTTAAACGAGCGCTTTGACCATTAAAAACTGGTTAACTGAATTATACTATTACATAACCCCAAAATTAAAGCAGAGCCAGAGAGTTTATAATAATGGCCAAACTGAATGAAGCGTAAGAGGTTGCAGTTTCTATTTGTTATAACTGTCATCATTTGATTTTACACAATAAATAATGTTAAAAACATTGCCAAAATGCTACAGCGTCTTGTTTACCGGCGTATATGGATTAATGGCCAGGTTTTGACTCGTGTATGACACTAGGAACTGTGATGATTCATTTACAAGTTCTTTTGTCTAATGACTACAGGCTGAAAACCGTGATGACAGACAGTTAAGAACATCCTGTTTTGCTTTAGTGTTTTGCCCATCCCATAATAAGGTCTTTAGTTTGATAAGAATTAACACAGCTTTACGTTTTCATTCAAATCTTTATTACAAACAAAACAAAAGAAAAGAAAGATGCAATATTAACATGTTCCATTCGTCCATCCGGAGTCAAATCACAACAAAGCCACTGATTTGGAACTGGTTCGGAACCACAGCTTACACAGTGACACTTATTAATAAATGAAATGTTGGAAAAGAAACAACAAAATTTTTTTTAGAAATACAGACTGGACAGAAAGTGGTGCTTGATTCAACACTTAGACACTCCCAATTTTAACCAAGCACTAAAATGTAAATTTCTCAGTCTTTACACAGGAGGTATGTAAGGGAGTAGAGCAAATAAATTAAATTTTCAACTCGTTATCTATCTCTTTGAGTTGAGGCCTAGCTAAGGATAATGTAAGAGCAAGCAGGTGCAGAATTACATACTCTGTTCAACTCTTTACAGTTGTTTTGCTGTTAAGGCGCTTATGTCATTAATACTGTGCATTTGAGCAGCCAAAGGTGTCAAGATTAAGTTTTCAGAGACAACTTAGGGGTTTTGCTTTCTAATCTTAGATATAATAGATGAATTCAGTATATTGTCAATGCAATTATAGGATTACATGAGTGATCCACTGTGTGCAGGTTGCTTGCAAGCCCCAAATCTGCTGTAGATCGCAAGCTAGAAAGATGTTAATCGTTCCGAAGTTCGTTCAACCTCTTCGTTGGCTATTATAACAATATGCTGTATATAGAGAAACATCATGGACCAAACATACGAAGAATTATCGTTCTTTTTTTTTTCCTATTTTCATTTGGTAGAAGCTTCGCAATTGTAACATCAAGGACGACATCAACAGTAACAATAATTATAGGTGCTAGGAACAAGGATTAAAAACACGGAAAAACACAACGAACTGAGTTTAAATATGCAAACAATTCAAAGATTGTAAAAAGGAGAAAGAGAAATATGAAAAACAAAGTGGAAATGAGTGCTGAGACATAAAGAAGTGAGTGATTTTTTTGTGTCTCCATTAGAGAAAGGAAGCATAGAATGATGTGGAGGTAGGGAATGAGAGAATGGAGCCAGAGGGAAATTAGAGTAGGTAAAGCACTGTTGAACTTGATATAGTAACCATCACGAAGATGACGGGTAAAAATACTTTCAGATGTTTAATTCAATGACATTTCAGGGCTTAATTTGAATGTGCCAATATTAAATATGCAACAATGCTTGTGTTCCAAAAGCTAACTGCCATAAAGGCCTGTCTATTCAAACAAGAGACCATGACTAATGCCCACCTTAAACGTCTCTCCTTTGTAATCATATCAGGCAGCTCAAAAATCCAACTCTTATGTGGAGTAATTACAAAAGCCAGAGCTGCATCTTAAAGAAACTGATTTCATCTTAAAAACCGTAACTGTTAATGTACTGAACAGCACTATTCTGAGCATTGGCTTTACAGCTACCTGTACTGAGGTGATAAACAAATCCTGCTGTTGCTGAGACTGTAGTATGGAACAGGAGGCACAGCTGGATGCATGGATCTTTCTTTTAACATGAAGCACAGAATGGGAAAGCATGCTGCTGAAACAAGGGGATGATATAAAGCCTGGCAACTGCTTTTACACACACATGCAGCTTCATCTCTGATTCAGAGGGAGGCAGGATGCTAATGAGGTTCTGTAGTTGTGTGTGTGTGTGTGTATGTGTGTGTGTGTAAGATGTTTTTTGTGTCTCTGAGTAATCCCAAGTGTGAGCAGTTGGTTCAAGGCAGAACTTGAGTAAGAATAGATAGACAACAAGGATTATACATGTGTATGTGTGTGTGTATGGGGAAAGTGTTCTGTTTTGTTTATATAGCCTGTTACACTGGTTTTCATCAAAGCAGTGCTCTTATAATAACTAGGTAGTTTGCCAGTTAAAGATCTGTGATATGTGCTCAGAGTTTTCCCCCAATTTGTTGTTCATTTTGCCAATTATATTCTTGCTATAACACTCTTTCATCACTGTAGGTATGCTAAGACAACAAGAAAAAGGCTTGATTTGTGCATGTGTGCATGTGTGTGTGCATGTGTGTGTGTCTCTGTGTAGGGCTGGGGATTATGGCTGGCCTCAATCGTCGATGCAGATCACTTCTCCACTGCGTTGCTCCCTCCTTCCCATCATAAGCTCTGCCTCTCGCTCTTTTTTGACTGACATTGGAGGCCCATTCAGCACTAAAGAAACACACACAGATCACATTTAACTTTTACAGTCAGACGTGATGGATTTAACTCTTCCATTCCAAAGGACAATCCTCACTGTTTAAATAAAGCTGTATTTGAATCACTTCCAACCTTCATTAGTCTGCTTTTTCTTTCATTTTTAACACTGATCTCTTTTTCTTTTTCCTCTTTTATTTCAGGTGTTTTCCTACTGTCTTTGTGTTTCCTTTACTTTTCAAAATAAGACCGCTTCTGATCAAATTTTATTGAGGTGTACTTTGCATTAAAATCACATATCATAAAAACAATGTAAAAAATCAAGATTGTTTATACAGAAAAAGTACACTGTGCATCGTTGTGGATCCTGATGCCAAACTGTGAATCATGTCATAACTGCAGCCTGTCAGCACATGCTCACTTATGTTGCAGTTATGATTTTAAAAAAAAATCTGAAACTTTCAGACTTGGACAAGAACCTGCAATGACTGAGCGTTACATTGTGAATGAGATTCCATTCCTTTCCTCACATCTATTCTATTCTATTCTATTCTATTCCAACATAGACTACCTTTCATTTGCAAATTATTATTGTTCTAATACTGTCTAGGCCAAAATCATGCCATGAGAAGAACAATTCTAGTCATGCAGGACATTTTTTTGGATGTCCAGATGTACACTGAAATACCAGAAAAACTGGTACAAAATACATAGCAACGCCACCTACACACGTCATTGACTGTATCCGCCAGTGTGTATATAAAGCAATAGACATCTACTGAATGTTCCAGAGGTGTTTGGGATGTGAGAATGGCACCACCACCTCAAGTTACATCAGAATTCAATGCTTGGTCCTCAAAAACCATCAGTGTGAGGACATTTCCTCCAAGATCCCGTGATGGACCTACCAAGTATTAACTGGTATACTAGTTTTTCTGGTACTTCAGTGTACACAGCTACAGTCATTCAAAGGCTGGTTTTATATATCAATAGCCATAATAATCCTTTCCAAGTTGAACCAATCATGTTATCCCTGATTATGAATTGGTATAAAAAAATAAATAATTCTCCTTTACTCTAATTCATATCCAAAAAATTTATAAAGCACACTTAGCGAAGAAATGCACACATGGGGGAGTTTGTTGAGCCATCTCTCTATTATCCTGGTCATGGTCGTGGTGGACCCAGTGGACCCAGTAATAATTCATCTGCGGTCCATCCACACTCACATGTACACAGTCAACTCTGGTATCAGTATTGTTTTCCCCACCCATATTTACCATATAAAACATATATTTTAAACAAACCACACCTCTGACACTGCCGTTTCAACCACTTCCTGCACAAGGACTGGTGTGTAGTTTTTGCTCACAAGCAATCAGACAACTACAATGCAGTAGCCAGTCTGTGGAAAATTGAAAATGTCTCTAATGATTCCATGAGTTTTGCTATGATGTGAATGTATTCTTGAATGTCTGTCCAGCAGATTGCATGCACAAGAACAAGCCAACTATAGAACAGAAGAATGCCAGAATATGTGTAGGGAAATATAACTACAGGAAAATATACTGCATTACTAAGAGCATTGGTTCCAAAAGTCTGGATCCATGTAAACTTTGGTTTTATTTGCTTTAATTTAATTTGCTTGTGTATTCCTTGCTTGCCATAACTGCATCAAGCTGGTGATGACAATACTGACAACAATAAACTGCTGTATAAAATAACTGTGGCTTTTCCAGGCTTCTTTCTCCTCTTCAGCAGGTAAAATACATGCTCAGTTGAGTTAATGTCTGGCGTTTGACTTGACCTGTCTAAAACCTTAGCTTTTTCCCCTGATGAAGTCCTTTGTAGCGTTGGCAGTGAGTTTTGGGTCATTGTCATGCTGCATGATGAGGTTCCTCTTAATTAGACTGGATGCATTTTGCAGACAGATTGTTTGCAGACTTCTGAATTTATTCTGCTGCTACAGCTATGGATTACATCTTTAATAAAGATTAGTGAGCCCGTTCCAAAAGCAGCCATGCCAAGCCCAAGCCATGACACTACCTCCACTGTGCTTGACCATTGAGCTTGTCTGGTTTGGATCATGAACAGATCCTTTCTATTATCTTATACTCATCTTTTTATCTCAAACCCAAATGTCTTCATTGTATAGCAAAAACAAAAGCACTGGCCTTAAATTTCCCATACTTTCATAAGGGACAGTATTGAAGTGCTATTGTTATACTGCAATGTATATGAAGTGATATGCTGGGGAATGGATGACTTTGATTATAAATAATAGACCTGCTTTATTTAGTTTTCATTCAAACTGTCATATAATTTCCAAACATCAAACCCAAAAGACATTGATTTAGCTATTCATTTGCAAATTATGTCAAATTCAAACGGATTCACAGATGAGGTTTATTGAGCATTTATGGAAGGAGTCTCCAGTGTCAACGGTTTATAACAGTCAGAGGTATAGCTGTAAATTTAAGTCTTTCTGGCACATAAATCTTTTGAATGGAGAAATTTGTGGTTTCTCTACAACATGACAGGCTGCATTTTTTTTACTTACTAACTTCAAGAAAAAACAAGGCTGGTGAGGAAATGACTTATAGGGTATGTTTATAGTTGCTATGATGAGAATACTAACAGAAAGTAACTTGTTTCATGGACATTCCACAACATTAAACATAAGATAAATTAATACAAGTCAAGTCTTTTTGGTTACTAATTTGTTTGCCTGAAATACTCTTAAGAAGGACATCATTGAGGAAAAAATTAATTGTAGACTTTTGAACTGTGAACCTGGCACCTGTTAGGTTCAGTTCCAAAATCTAATCAGTTCAACTGCTGGTTACAATGATATTTCCTTATACATCCTCCAAACATTCATTCTTGAGATATCATGTTAAACGAGAATCTTGGTAGGACGGACAGACAACCTGCAAACATAACTCCTCCACCAGCTAGTGGCAGAAACGTGAGAAAACAACTGGCATATTGCTGAAGAGAAATGAAACACTTTGAGATATACTGTTATTGGAAAATAATCAACTTCACATCAGGCCACATTATGCTACCTTATCACTGATTCTATTCCTATAACAACACACCCTATCATATTTGATTCCTTACCTATTAAACATCAACATATTTTTAAACTACATTATTGCCTTGATGATATGCTACCATTGATTAATTGATGCTGCTTGTGCAAAATACAGAAATGTCCACATCCATCAACTGTAGCACCATAAAAAATGGGAACTTATCGACTTCATATCTGATTCAGACATTCTTTTATGATTGGCAAAAAGACAAGGAACAAACCAGGGTCTTAAATAGCAAGCAAGATTTTTCCAGTCATGTACACATGGGACAAGAAAAATAACTTATATCTCACATTCAGATCTTTTTTCCTTTTTGTTTATTGTCCTCTGTGTTCCTCTCACTCAGCAAATCTGATCCGAGGGAATCAAAAACTTGTATTCATTGCTTCACTGCACAGGTTTGCTCCTGCATAACCACCTCCTCTCGTTCACTTATCCAGAAAAATATTCAGCTGGCAGACAGCCTCTGTGACCCCTGCCTGTCTAAACAACCACTTCGCTTACACAATTAATCACTCTCCTAGCGGCAATGGGAACGAACCCACACAGAGCATCAGTGTCAAATCTTAACTTCACACTATGCACAAGTGCATACATAAAAACACACTAACACACCTTGTTGTACGCACAAAATGCCTCAAACCTTATGATTTATGCACCTTCGACTCTAAGTCTGTACCTGTGAATACGTGTGTGTGTGTGTGTGTGTGAGTACAGTATGTCTTCCCACAGCAGTTCTGCACTGTATAAGTGTCCCGTTGGGGGGCTGATCTGGCTAATCTGATCTGGCTCTGCTACTGCACAGGAATTCAAGCATCGTCCCTTTGGACTGTTCCCAGATCTGCTTGTCCTCCAAACCAATCTCAGCAACAAAATCCCATCTTAGTTCTACCAACATTAGAATCTCAGCATGGCACTGCCATATATTGTAGAAAAACAAACTATAGAGCTATATGAACTTCCCCAGGGCCAGAAGCCCTGTTTAGATTTGAGGCTACCTGTGTCTACCCAACATACGCCACACACCAATGTCCCCAACGGCCACGCTCAAGGTCAATTAGAGCAAATCTGATAGTGTCATTCAGCCATAAACGTTCATATAGCTTTGCATCCATAATAAAAAAATCTTTTGAAATGTCTAAAAAATGCTTCTTGGCATCATCCTGGTTTCAGTTCATTTTTTCTTTTTTTTTTCTCCAGAGGATGGCTGATAAGGCGCAATAAACCATTATGCTTGTTTCCCAGAATTACTCAGTCGACGACAGAGGAGCAAAAATCGGAGACTGTCCATCTCACCCTTCAATGCGTGATTCCCTAAAGCCTCCGATCAGAATGGGAAATGTTGAGAAAACAAAACAAACTTGCAATCCATCTCAGGAATTCCTTGGTTTTGACACTATGAAATGTTTCAGTACTCCCTCTGTATGTGTGAAGGCGCTCCAGAGAGAGAGAGAGAGAGAGAGAGAGAGAGAGAGAGAGAGAGGTCCACAGGAATTAGGGAGTAAAGGTCCTGGGTACTTCGACATGTGCACTTATTTCTCTTGCCAAGTGAAAGATGAATCCACTGGGGTTTCTGTCGGAGAGAGAGATGAAAGTGAGAGGGGGTAGTGAGGGTGAGAAGGAGGGGTGCTTTTTGTAGGCTGTCTCACTGGCTCCCACTTTTCACTGGAAATGGCTGGGCGATTTCCTCTTTTGTCATGCTTGCTCGCTTCACTTTTTTCATTCTATTCACCTTGCCGTCTGTTCATATTACTCCTGATGACTTTATTATTTTGATTTGGCAGCCAGGGAGGTCGTATGTACCTTAAATTGCACTCAGCTCTTTCCTTTTCTTCCTTTTTCTTTGTGCTAAGCTGTTTCCTGACAGCCCCTCTTCTGTACCCCTCTCCCCTTTTCACTCTCCCTCTCTCCATTTATCTGGTTTGTAACCTTCCCAGCCTGACTTACTAAGCCCCTTCTGGCTTTATTTCTAATATTTCTCTGTTTCTACCCTCATTTGTTTCTCTCTCTTCATTCCTTCTCTCTCTGAGTGTGTGTTTTTGTCCATGGCATCTATCAGTCAGGGTTTTTTGGGACGGCCATTGCGAGGGAGGTTCTCCACCGTGTTGCTGATGCGGTATTTGACGATGATGCTGTGCACGGTGGATTTTGGCATGTGCAGCTCCTGTCCAATAGACCCTTCCGACCTGCCGTCCTTCCAAAGGTCCACCACACGCTGGCGCTGTAGGACGTTGTGCTCTTTGGTCTTCAGGCAGAGTGGGGCTTCTGTGGGGGCACAAAGGTGGCAGACTGTAGACACTGGCGGGGCAGCGAGTGGGTTAGCAGCAGCAGCAAGATCAGAACGAGTGGAACAGTATCAGTCCTCAAAATATTCATAGATATATCAGCAGACAATCAGTGGGCAAGAGGAAGGCATGATGCCTTTAGAATAAAAAAAATGCATGTGCAAGAGCCATGGGATCTTCATATCCACACAATTTTTATCATGCCATGAAAGTCCTGTGACAAAATGTGCACAGTGATGTGATAGGCTTATGCTGTCTGTTTTTTTAAACAGTTTAAGCAAGAAAACAACATATTTAAAATGACTAACTATGTGAGGCTCAAAACTCCTAAAAGGGTCCATGTATGTGCCCTATGAAAAAATCATCAATCTTGTATATTTGAACAATTTTCAGAAAATCTGACTGATGTGAAATAGGTTAAGGAGTTCAGCCTTTTCCTTTCCATCTGTCTCAGGCTCTTTAACTCTCTCTCCATCTCTCATCTTCTTCCTTCAATATTTCTCTATTTTTTTATGTAAGTCTGGTGTGTTTTGAGGCTCTCTTCTTGGCTAAGTTTACATCGGGGTCACAACAGGCATCTCAAACAGGGCCTTAAGCACTCAAATGGGCCCCATGTGTGGCATATTTTTAGCCCAGGGGGCACCGCAGAGCCCCATCTGCCTTTATACCCACCCCGTTCAGACAGGAGCATATTTTCTCCTGAGTTTCTTTTTCTTTTTTTCCCCTGGTCTCTTAAAAATATCCCTGGTCTGTGGAGAAAATATGTTCCCTCGGCTGAGCAATTCCTGGCACGGCTAGGGCAGTGGATCAGAATAATGACATTTTCAGAAAAAGCTCCATTGCAAAACGAGGCTAGTGCATCTCTCACAGATACATAATCAGCAGTGCAGGGGAACATGAGAACTCTTTTAGGTTCAGTGTGTTCACTGGTTGCATTTGGGATTTTGAACAAACAAAAATATAAGCATAATCAATCACATTTGGTCTATGTGTACTCTGAACATGTTTGTGCTGTTACAAACGAACTTTCGAAGGAATAAACATAATTTTCTGGCAGTGCTATGCAGATTTAGACCACAGAAAAAGGAAAAACATTTAGCCAAAGTTGCTCAGAATCCTTTACAATAACAAAAGCAACTGCTAATTTAAAACTGTTAACAGATTTCTTTTTTTGCTAAATAATTCAAACCAAATTTGACAATAAAGGACATTTGGATATTTAAGGGGTTGCTACTCATTTACATGTAGCCAACTGAAGAGCTTTCTATGGTCTATCCATGGCACATCACTAGACATTCAGAGTATAAAAGCAGTATACAAAAAAGTACAGAATGTATGTACAACTAAAACTAACACAAAACTAAGTCTGGCCTAACTTCCAATTGTATTCAGCTGATAGTGTCCAACGTATAGTATATTTATCCCACAGGAAAAGCTAAGCAGTCATATCATAGGTGAAATTAAAGGAAATTGTAATACCTAAAATGTAACAGAATTCATATTCACATGTATTCATATGTAAATATAAAATACCAAGCTGTCAAGCTGACATTTTATTATGATTGACTGTATTGCCAAAATAAGACACAAGGCGGACTGTGGATACAGACTAACTAATCTTATAACCTTGAGTTCATAAACTCATAATGTGTGTGAACTGTTGAAACTTTGTCAAGTTTCTCAACCTCTTACACATTTCAGGGCAAAATCTTGAGTTGTTTTTTTCTGCCAAGGTCTAAAGGAGTTGCATGATGGACATGATCCTCAAACTGTTTGGCACCTGAATATATATGACAGGCACTTACAGAACCTTGCCCTAATTACAGCATAATGCATTTAGTGATGGTCCATGACTGTGAAAATACAGCTGGCTAGGCATTACCTTTATCTGGCTCTGCACTGACACAGCGAGGAGTGAAGGGAGTCAAAGATATGGTTGCAGAACCCAATGGCAAGAAAAGGTTAAGCTTCGTAACTGTGTTGCAGGGGCAGAAACACAGCCAAGCAAAAGACTCATCTGATCAGTCCCATGGAAGTGGAAGAACGCCTGCCTTTGCTGTGTTGGAACACAGAGTAGTGGAGCTAGAAGCGGGTACAGGACAAATGCAAGAGCTATGCAACAGAGAAATGAAGTGTAGCCTACAGCCTCCTTGCATACAGAAACAGATCCTGATGTGCATTCAGTGACTATACCCCTAAGCTTGATACCTACTTTGGTGGAGAGTGTGGATAGCCCATCTCCACTCAAAAGCACACAGATGTTGTGGCCTAATTAAAATAATATGCATTCAGGCTACAGATGTATGAATGGCAGATGCAGAAACACAGAGAGTGACAACCCTGGTATACACACTGATAGTTGCACTAGTGGTACATTTAATGAAGACCTGCACATAAATCTGTATGGCATATAGCTGTATATATAAGAGCTGACACAATGGTGTCCAAACATGTGGTTCTATGGGGAAGGCTGTATTTCTAAAATGGGCAAACTTGCTCCTGCCCCTTAGTGAAGTCATCTCCATAAATCTAAGGAGAATGAGTATGGAAATGCTACAGGCAACACTAAACAAGCAATAGGAAACATAGCAGCAAAGGGCACTAGGTCCTCGGAATTGTTAATGTACATTAGATGGCCAGTTAGCTCAAGCAAATCAAGTCAGCAGGTCACTGTGTGGCTCCCTTATCTACCATAACTAAGGATTTCTTGAGTAGCAATACTAACAATACTACAGAAGATACAAAAATGCTAGAAATCTTTAGCTTGGAATAGTTGAATCTGAACTAGACTTATTGAACTACGCATGTCAGATTTAATGCAAGTGGTGAACAAACATGATTGCTGGTGACCATAGGTCTGAGGGGGCGGCACGGTGGCGCAGTGGATAGCGCTGTCGCCTCACAGCAAGAAGGACCCGGGTTCGATCCCCGG
>JAOTRJ010000045.1:10271906-10284117 GCA_028564905.1 Leptodoras praelongus | reverse complement strand
AGAGTTGCCGGCTGGGCACCAGCTCCCCCGTGACCCCGTAACTGGGAATAAGCGGTACAGAAAATGACTGACTGACATAGGTCTGAGGGATGCATTTCCACAACTCAGTTGCTGTGCGATACAGGAGACTACTCTTCTTTCACAACAGCGGATTGACGTACCCTTTCCATAGGGTTAGTTTTGCACCCGAGGTGTTCACAAAGTGTGTGAGATTTGTCATAGAGCCCCGTGCATATTCTTTTAAACACAATAAGCAGACAGTCCTAAAAGCAGGTGTTTAGACAGAAAAATGATCTGATCTCCCATTTGGATATGCAAAGTCAACCAAACGTACTGACAATATAGAAATACATCAATAAATGTAACAACCTGTCTCCTCCTACAGAGGAGAAAGTGGCCAGGCGCAGCCCTGGATCCAGTAAGGGATCTCACAGCAGTGCTTCATTTTCCAAAGACAAGTTAGCCCAGTGGATAAAGTATCAGTCCTAAGGAACTGTCATCCTCAAAAAAAAAAGAAGAAAAAGAAACAGTGCTAAACTTCCTAAACTAAATCTCCTCCTCTTTAGCCTAAGGAACTTAGCCACACATTGCTTGCACTAGCAGTCCATAATGAAAGGAAGACAAACAGAAGCTTATGTATGCATCCATTAGTCTACCACTGACTAAGCCACCTGGGTCACTGGGGTTGACAAGAGCAGCCACAGAAGAGTGGAAATAGCACAGGACTTTTGGGTCACAAGCTGATGGTCACAAGCTGATGACTACTCATCAAGGAAACAAGCATACAGGAGTAATTCCAATGGAAACCATCCTGGAGTTCATCCATTATGTCACAGAGTCATAGATATATATATAGTACTGTGCAAAATATTTTAGGCAGGTGTTAAAAAAAAGCTGTAAACTAAGAATGCTTCCAAAAATGGAAGTGTTAATGTTTTATTTTTTATCAATTTACAAAATGCAGAGTGAGTGAACAAAAGAAATCTAAATCCAGTAAGTATTTGGTGTTACTACGCTTTGCCAGTCAGGGATTTTGTAGGATTATAGTCAGGTGTATGATCAACCAAATATACTAAACAGGTGCTAATCATCAATTTCACATGGAGGTTGAAACACAGTCATTAACTGAAACATAAACAGCTGTGTAAGAGCTTAAAACTGGGTGAAGAACAGCCAAACTCTGTTACCAAGGTGAAGCTGTGGAAGACAGTTTCATGTCACAGGGCTACACCATGGCAAGACTGAGCACAGCAACAAGACACAAGGTAGTTATACTGCTTCAGCAAGGGCTCTCCCAGACACAGATTTCAAAGCAGTCTGGGGTTTCAAGATGTACTGTTCAAGCTGTTTTGACGAAGCACAAAGAAATGGTGAAAGAAAGCAACACCGAGGACCATAGAAGCAGTGGTCAGCCAAGGAAACTTATTGCAGCAGATTTACATTTATGGAATTTAGGGCAGATACCTTTATCCAAGTGACTTCCATTTATCTCATTTATACATCTGAGCAATTGAGGGTTAAGGGCCTTGCTCAGGGGCCCAACAGTGGCAGCTTGTTGGTGCTGGGGCTTGACCCACAACCTTCTAGTCTGTAACCCAACACCTTAACCATTGAGCCAGTAGAAATCAGAAGGACCCAGGTACACCCAACTTCTGTCTGGAGAAGTCTGGCCAGAAGTGGTCTTCATGGAAGAGTTCAGCCAAAAAGCCATACCTCCGGGCCAAGCGACTCAACTATGCAGAAAAACATAGGACCTAGTGTACAGAAAAATGCCAGCCAGTGCTCTGGACTGATGAGTCAAAATTTTAAATATTTGGCTGTAGCAGAAGGCAGTTGCTGAAGGGCTGGACAGCGGTACAATAATGAGTGTCTGCAGGCAACAGTGAAGCATGGTGGAGGTTCCTTGCAAGTTTGGGGCTGTATTTCTGCAAATGGAGTTGAAGATTTGGTCAGGATTAATGGTGACCAATGATGAGAAATACAGGCAGATACTTATCCATGACTGGCCCCAAATTTATTCTTCAGCAGGACAACGACCCCAAACATACAGCCAATGTCATTAAGAACTATCTTCAGCATCAAGAAGAACAAGACGTTCTTTAAGTGATGGTATGGCCCCCACAGAGCCCAGATCTCAACATCATCATAAAAAAGGATTACATGAAAAGACAGAAGGATGAAAATAAACTATTAACACTTCAATTTTGGAAGTGTTTTCTTAGTTTACAGCATTTTCAGCATTCTCACACCTGCCTAAAAACCTTTGCACAGTACAGTATATATAAAGCTTCCATTACCAAGATTCACAAAATGGAAAAGTCTCTTCCTTTGTCCTCTTGTGGTAAAAATTAAAGTTATACTGTTATACATCACATTCCTTCTTGACCACTCTACCCTTATTTTGGTGATTAGTGCCAAGTTTTGCAGTGACGCTCTCAAAGTACTATCGTTCTACAGGACATGGGCTAGATTAGGAAACACTGCTTTAAAAAATGAGTGCCAAGGTGCATTTGTAACTAGAAGTATGGAGGAAACTCTGGAAAATTCAGCTACTCTGTGGTTAACAGGAAATCAGCAGTGAATTGAATTAAATATGTTTTATCTAGCTAACTACCATCTCACCGAGTAAGTCCACATATTTGTCTTCCAAGAACATGAAAATAAATCAAATAATCTGGGACAGTAGATGAAATGCTGAGGGAGAGTTATGGTGAGGAAAACTAGAATTCCTTCAGCATTGCTGAAATCAAAATGTGGAACCTATAATCATAAAAACAAACACAGCACAACTTTGTTTAAATGCATGCCATATTAAGTCAAATCACTTGCCAGACACTTTGGCAGGTTTAAAATAGATATTTTAAGGTTATAAGCCTTTTATGCACAGACGTTTTATGCTCTGTGCTCCTGCATCCTAGACTTCATTTGTTTAATGGAATTATTAAATACATTCCCAAGCCCTGACAAATTCATGGTCAAGGTGACTGAGAACAAACTGTTGTAATATAATTTATAGTTTTTACAACATGCTTCTATAATTTTCAATAATAAAATTCTGAATCCATCAAAATGCATTGGAACAACATAAACCTAGTGTGTGTGTGTGTGTGTGTGTGTTACTGTGCTTCTGTGTGTATTCAATGTTTTTCACCCATCAAATCTTGTGGTGACACCACAAGCACTCCACAGTTCTAAGGGCACAAGTACAGCAAAATACCACGTTCAATAATATTGCCTTAAACTAGAGAAATCTTCCTTCAGATTTCATTTCATTAAACAAACTGTTAACTTTAATCCTAAAAGATTACTTCAAGGACTTTACTGGTACAGTAGAAAGGAAGGTCATAAAATGGTGGCTGAAATGAAGCTCATCTTTAGTTTTGGATCTGTAGGTTTTCATCCTCAGAATATAATTTCAACCCAAAAAAAAGAACATTAAATATAATAAAAAGCTTTTCCAAAGATATCGTGATTAAGGTTTGCTAACTCTGCAGTCTAGTATCTAAAGTAGTATCTTTCTGTACCTTTTTCCTGTAGCTTTATAGGCGCTGAAGAACAAACCCCAGTTCTGAACAACTGAACTAGGCCTTAAAAGTGAAATCTCTGGTGAAATCATAGATTTTGGAGAAGACCTTTGTATGAATGGAACAGCAGTGCTCACCTGATATGAAAGAGCCTGGAGGCATCTGGCTATAGTTGGCGGCAGCCAGAGCCATGGCTGGTGGCGCTGGGGTGAATGGAGGGCCGTAGTTCTGCGGAGTTGCATATGGTCCAGGCGGGATGGGCTGGACAGAAGGAAGACTGTATTCGAATAGTTTCCTTTAAAACGATGCTCGTTGTACATGTGTGTGAGCTCTTACCGGTGGTGTATGTGTCTCATTTCCCTTGTTGGCCAGTCTGCTCAGAATGCTCCTCTCAGACATCTGCAGACGTGCTGCGATTGGCGGAACTCGGGACAGTGTGGCAGGAAGCCGTGTTACATCAGCCTTCATATCACTGAGCAGCTCCTCCAGTTGGTTGAGAACTGCAATTAAACAATCGTCCAATACATGAATCAGAACGATGCTGAAAGTTAGCTCTGTGCGACATTTACTTCAATTTTATTTGTATAGCCTTTTAAACAATTGACACTCTCACAAAGCAGCTTTATAGAAATCTAGATGCAGATTTAGACCCCTAATGAGCAAGCCAGAGGTGACAGCAGCAAGAAAGATCTCTCTGAGATGACATGAGGAAAAAAACATGAGAGGAACCCAAACAGTACTATTTGATTTTGAATGGTTCAGAGAAATAAATCTACAGTGTCTAGATCAGATTATCTGTAGGGTAAGACAAGGGCTTAAATGTTTTTGGGGAAGTGCAATTTTTAGACTATTAACTGAATAATGCCTGAATTATCAAGGGGAATCCCACAAGTGTAAGAAATCAAAATTAATCAATGCATGGTTGTAAAGTTTAATAAAAATGCATATTGCTCATTTTAATTTAAGTCTCTGTATGTTTATATAATTAAATTAAACACCTTCCTGCTCCGATCAGTAATTCTGATAACAAAGAGTATTACTTGCGAAATAAAATTATATACTTATTATGGCACTCTGACTAATGCAAAGCAAAGACAGCCATCCTCCCCACCCACAGAGCAGGCCAATTAACAATCATTTCATCACCTACCCACTACGGAATGGTATGGCATGGCTGTGGTATCAAGATTTGAGCTTCTGATTAACCAATGACAGTGGTGACATCTACCTGCAGCCCTCTGCCCAAACCCCATGCAGTGCCTTTCAGAAAATGTATGCTCTTTTATACTGCTATAAGGTTAGTAAGCAAGCTGTAGGTAGATTAGATTACAAGTTAAATATTGGTGAGGTAGGTATGATTAATGTTAAGCAGAAAGCTTTTGAATAAGAATAAGCTATCCTGACATTACCTGCTTGTCTTTATTTAGGCTCACTTAAAAATGCAGAGGGTGCATTGAATATGTAGAAGAACTTTTTATAGCGTTATATATTTATTTAGAAAGTGTACTTTATTTAGCACACATAAGGGTTTGTGCGGATATAGCACGTATTTGTGTCTATACATGAAAATGCCGGCTTGTCATTGATTCCCCAAATGGAAAAATGAACTCATTGTATTTGATGGCGTAACTTTTAGACCACAGACAACAGAATGGACATGACAGGTTATCTGAGTTATCTATAACAATATTCTTTAATGCTAATGTTGGATATTTCTAGCTGGATATGGCTAGGCAAAAACATTTGAAGGACTTGTTTTTGAGTACACATACAGACCTAAAGACATGGCTCGTGATCCCCCTTACCCAGTCTGGAGCTTCCCATCATCTCTGAAATCGGAGAAAGCTTGCAGTAGGGAGACAGTAGGAAAGTAGTAATGCTAGTATTCTGATTTACCCTGGTATTATGAATTCATACAAGAATGAAACGTAATATCTTATTTTCCATTCTGGCAAAACTGAACAAGAATATTCTTGTACATTCCTGACAGCTTGTATAAATACTGTGATGCTGCATTGCAAGCATGCTACACAAGGCACTCAGGAAAGCAAAGCCCTCAAAAGCCAGTATGGAAAACATTACAACCGGAACAATTAAGTATAAATAATAATTACAAAAATTAGTGTAAAATAAATAGTGTAGTATAATCAACACATACCCTAAACCTTAGACTACTACAGTCTACTAGAAATGAGATGCAGCAACAAACAAGCTGAACAAATTCTTAAGTTTTTTACGCTGTTGTAAACTGTATGTTGTAGGTCATATTTTTTTTTGCATTCTTTATATGTTCACAGATCATGGTGGTCATTGTGGTTGTCATTAAACAGAAATAGTCGTCAAAGCAATGTTCAGGTATAGACCTGCTGTTCCATTTCACAGCACATGAAAGCAGTCCTGGAGCTGCTCAGGTCATGTAGACATAGCGGTTGTTTTTGCTTGCTTTTATCTAAACACTTCAGCCATAGGTGTAAAAGCTGTCTGCAGTTTGTCTGTAGGCGTGTGTATGTGTGGACGGTCGGTTAAACTGTAATCAGCTTCTAATCAGTAACATCATATGTGTACAAGAAGCTATTTCTGTTTTAGCCTATTAGTCAATGTCAATAATATACTATTTCATCCATGAAATGGAATAGGGTTTCATCTGGTTTTGTGGGTTATTTTTGGTAACCTAAAACCTCCTGGCCACTTCTTTTATACACCTCTGGAATTGCAACTTCTCATTATTTGAAAGTTTTACAGTAGGTTTAACTTCATGTCCACGCTTCAGATTCTGCATGCTATCTGAAAATTATGTGGCACACTTTGATGATCAAATCTAATAACAATTTCCACAACTCTGCCAGCACAAAGCGGCGAGCGTAAAAATGATGAGCCAAACAAAACAAGAGCCATAAGTGGCTTGTTTGTCTTTGTCGATTAAGATAGCAAACAGAGCTGTGGTTCTCAGAGTATTTTTAGCTGAAAATGCCTTTTGTGGATGTGAGTGTTCTCATATCTTAAGGATGTTGTGAAATATGGCTTTCTTCCAGGAGCAGTGTTTTTGTGATTATTCTTCAAGCGTGGACATTTACAAACACACACAAAAGATCTGTGCAAAACCGCTGACTGAGTTTTGGTATATGTTTACAAATCACGTGGCATAAAAACAACCCTTGATTGTACAGATGTTCTGCACACACAAATACTCTCCTCACCCTTGTGTAGGACGGCATTGGCAGGTTTGTTTCCTGCGAGCGACTCTTTGCTGAGGTGCTGGTGTGATTCTGCCAGACACTCCACCTCAGCGAAGCGTGCGTTCAGGGCCATGGCTGGGTGAGTTGGGTCCTGCGTCATGTTCAGGTACGCTGCCCGACGCAGCTGCTCCTCAATCACCAGCGCCTGCTCTAATAGCTGAGAGAACAAAAAAGACAAAAAACATTGTCATGGGTAAAACATTGAGCATTTTATTGCAAAGTGGAAAATAAGAGGCAAGATAAAACCAGTGAAATAGAAGGAGCTAAGACAGAGCAAGAATGTAACAAAAGGGGATAAAAGGCATACATTTCCATTGCAGGCAAGGAAAAAAAAGAGAAGAAGATTAATTTACAGGGTTACATAGGGTTAAGTGGGAAAAAAAAGCAAAAGCAGTGTTTCTTTTCCAGAAAATATATGTGAACCAGGATGAAGCTGACAGAGAAGAACTGAAATGGACGATAATTCTCTTCAAGTGAGATTTCTAATGAACCTTAAGCAGATAATAGGTATATTATGCAATAACTGCAAGGATAGCACTTGCCATTGCAGTTTAAATTATACAAACATGAAAGGTCAAGAGGAAAGAAAGATTGAGGATGTAGAGAACAGGATATGAAACATGTAATGGAGAAAAACACCAGAAAAAGAAAAAAGAGAGCTTGCACAACAGCTTGTGTCAGCATGTTGCGTGTGCCTGTCATCACACTTTACAATAAGGAATAAATTAAATCCTGAAATAAACCAAAGGTATTTATAGAACAACAACTGTTAGAGTAAGTGGGGGTTTCGGTTATTAGAGTCATTTTCAAGTACAGTGGAGTGGCTACTTCAAAACTTCAAAACTGCAGTGTTGGGCTTTATGCTGGCTTGGGTTGGTTTCCACATGTCACCTTAAAGGGACGGGTCACTATAAATCCATACAAAGTTATTCTGACTGATCACCTTTATTCTATGAATAAACACTTCCCATCTTAATGGGGGTAGATTATAAATTTAAGAGCTTTTGAGCATTAACATCTCCTCTTTTGTTTATTTCATTGATTATGAAGATGCTTTTTGAGTGTTAACAACCTATGTTGTCTCAAATCACATTCTAGCCTTCTACTGAAAACTAACACTAAGTTTGCTGATTAAAATTATTTTTTTAATTTGACAAACCTTTCAGGTAGCCTTCAACCTACACAAAGTGGGGTTTTGTATACAAGTCTTCTGGAATTTCTAGATTAGTTTGGGTACCCCTGTGCTAATAACATTAGAGTCACCAGATCTCATCCCAATATTTTTGGGAGGTTCTGGGCTGATGGGTTAGACAGCACTCTCCACTACCTTCATAAAAACAGCACTTCAGAGAATATCTTTTGGAAGAATGTTGTTTATCCCCTGAGTATCTCTTCCAGAGGCTTGTATCTGTGATAAGGCACCGGAGGAACTTTTTCATAGTTCTTAGAACTGTGCCCTTTTTCTTCGCGTGTTCACACCACAGGAACTGGGGATATACAAAGAAAGCTTTGTATAGGGACTTTTCTAGCTCCTTCTTCAGGGTAAGTACTTTTCTCCGCACATAGGGACTGAGTGATGTAAGTGTGCCGTGATTGGTCCAGACGCACATACCTGTTGGCCGCATCCACCATTTGTAAATATAGCATTTCATCTCTACTTGCTACGTTAGGCATTAGCAAAGCAGTGTTGTGAAAAAAAGCTTAAAGATTATTAAAAAAAATTACATTTTTATTTTTTATATAATCTACTGTAATTGGCAATGCAAATAAAGGTTTGCGAGGAGATATTGTTTGCTGTACTTATTTTTGCATGTAATTACTACTGATATCACAAAAGACAAAGCGCACCATAATAGCAAATATTTGTAAACTTTTTCATTTCTGTGTCAGAGCCATCCCACAACACAATCTGAAAGATTAGTCCTTAGAATGCAAGCACGCCTATAGAAGCCTTATTAAGACACCGTATTGTTGACCGGCAAACTTTTCTGAACACTAGTAATGTCTTATGTTCACCTTAAACCTCCTAGCCAGGAACTTGTTCTTCATCTCCAGGAAGTTGCCCTTGTTGGCTTGGGACTTGAACGGCTCATTGACGATGGCAAACTGGGGGTCGTTCTGAATGTCCTGCCACCTAGCATAGCCATGACTGTTAGGAGTCAAGGGTTAAGATTTAAACTAAATTCTGTCCAAAGGTATCTACACAGCTACATTTACAGGTTCAGCCTCCCACATTAAAATAAATTACATTTAGCTAAACATGGTTCCATGGGACATACATAAAAGTAGACAACAAATGGCTAATGCACTGATTATAAGGCAATATTGCCTCTTGGTCAGTAATAGCCAGTCATTTACAAGGATACAGTACAATTCCGGCCAGCAGCCAGAAGTCATGCCGCCGATGCCAGATCTCATTCATCTTGCCAGATGAGATTGCTGCTCGCTCCTCATTCTGCCACAGCGTGTGCAACTCTACAAAGAGGAAAACAGAGATACAATATGAAAATATACAGTACTGTGCAAAAGTTTTAGGCAGGTGTGAAAAAATGCTGTAAACTAAGAATGCTTTCAAACATACAAATAATAATTGTTTATTTTGATCAATTAACAAAATGCAAAGTGAGTGAACAAAAGAAAAATCTAAATCCAATCACTATTTGGTGTTACTACCCTTTGCCTTCAAATCAGCATCAAGTCTTATAATTACATTTGCACAAGATCAGGGATTCTGTAGGATTATAGTCAGGTGTATAATCAACCAAATATACCAAACAGGTGCTAATGATCATCAATTTCACATGTTGGCTGAAACACAGTCATTCACTGAAACATAAACAGCTGTGTAGGAGCTTAAACTGGGTGGGGAACAGCCAAACTCTGCTACCAAGGTGAGGCTGTGGAAAACAGTTTCATGACACAGGGTATACACCATGGCAAGACTGAGCACAGCAACAAGACACAAGGTCATTTATACTGCATCAGCAAGGGCTCTCCCAGACAAAGATTTCAAAGCTGGGGCTTCAAGATGTACTGTTCAAGATCTTTTGAAGAAGCAAAAAGGATTGTAGACACAGTGGTCAGCCAAGGAAACTTAATGCAGCAGATGACAAACACATCAAGCTTATTGCCCTTCAAAATCGGAAGATGTCCAACAGCTCAGAACTGGCAGAAACCAGTGGGACCCAAGTACACCCATCTACAGTCTGGAGAAGTCTGGCCAGAAGTGGTCTTCATGGAAGAGTTCAGCCAAAAAGCCATACCTCCAACATGGAAACATAGCCAAGCGACTCAACTATGCACAAAAACATGGGGTGCAGAAAAAATGGCAGCAGGTGCTCTGGGCTGACAAGTCCAAAATTTTGAAATATTTGGCTGTAGCAGAAGGCAGTTGTCTGCTGGAAGGGCTGGAGAGCAGCACAATAATGAGTGTCTGCATGCAATAGTAAAGCATGGTGGAGGTTCCTTGCAAGTTTGGGGCTGCAAATGGAGTTGGGGATTTGGTCAGGATTAATGGTGTCCTGAAAACTGAGAAATACAGGCAGATACTTATCCATCATGCAGTACCATCAGGGAGGCGTATGATTGGCCCCAAATTTATTGTGCAGCAGAACAACAACCCCAAACATATAGCCAATGTCATTAAGAACTATCTTCAGCATCAAGAAGAACAAAAAGTCCTTGAAGCGATGGTATGGCCCCCACAGAGACCTGATCTCAACATCATCCAGTCTGTCTGGGATTACATGAAAAGGGATTATATGAAAAGACAGAAGGATTTGAGGAAGCCTACATCCACAGAAGAGCTGTGGTTAGTTCTCCAAGATGTTTGGAATGACCTATCAGCCGAGTTCCTTCAAAAACTGTGTGCAAGTGTACCTAGAAGAATTTATGCTGTTTTGAAGGCAAAGGGTGGTCACACTAAATATTGATTTGATTTAGATTTCTCTTCTGTTCATTCACTGAATTTTTTTAATTGATGAAAATAAACTATTAACACTTCCATGTTTGAATGCATTCTTAATTTACAACTGCATAAAACTTTTGCACAGTACTGTATGTGCAATGTTGTACTATCAATTGAGAAAAAAGTATTCAAAGTGAACCACACAGATGCACAGTAACTCTGAAAAACCTTACAAATCTGTCTATGCTTATTTTGTCAGGATATGTGCAGCTCCACTTCAAGCTGTATTAACACTGAGCCAGTGTTTGTGTGATATGTTTTGCCAGCACTGGGGCACTGTGTATAAAAGCTCACGCTGGGCTCACATTCTTCAAATCATCTCAGTGCAAATCTTAACCGAGAAAGGATTCTTAACTGTGTCTGTGCTTAAATGCTTTGGGCAAAAGTCACGGCAGAGCTGCACGTCTACAAAAATATTTACAGAATACAGAATGGTCTTATCTGTGCAAGTCCTACTCATATACACAACAGTTTGTCCAAGCAGTCAAACCTGCCACACTTTTGTGTTAACAAGTTTCACACTACTGAAGCAGATTTAAAGTTAGTAGCGGTTGATAATAAACTTGTTTAGTGAACTCTCGTTTCTACCTGTAAATCCTCCATCTGCAATGTTGAACATGAACCGCGGACGCTCAGGTGGTTTGCCATTCCCCTTGGCCGTCTCTTCCTTCTGCGCTTTGACCTCTTTCCCAGCTTCATTTTCCATCTTGCCCTCATCTGCAGCCAGAAAAGTTGTACACTTATAAATGATAGCAATATAAATGACAGTTTTATAGCAGGGAGGTTAAAGATGGTTATGATAAGAAACAGAACTATCCAGCATTCACCGTTCTTAACATCCTGCACTTGGCCTTCTGGTTTCTCCTTCTTTTCTGCTAATTCAGCAGCAGGTGTCTCCTGATTTTTTTCTTTCTCATCCATGACTTTTTCACTTGTTCCTCCCTTTTCACTCTTCTCCCCTTTCTCTGCTGCTGTAACAACAGTTAGAATATCAGCTAACATCCAATCAGATTACTTAAAGGAATATTCTATGTAATGCATCTATAGTGAATACCACAGACAATTTCAACATGTTGACCTGTACTGAAAAGCTGGAGCCTTTCCCAGCACTCACTAGGCAGAAGGCATGGAAACACCCTGGACAGGTCGCCAGTCCATCGTCGGACAGACACACAGACAGACACATTCACACACATGCTCACACAAAGGGGCAATTTAGTGTCTCCAATTCACCTGACCGCATGTCTTTGGATTGTGGGAGGAAACTGGAGCTCCCAGAGGAACCCACACATACACAGGGAAAACTCCATACAGAAAGGGCACTGGCCCAGTCCAGGAAATGTTGTGGGTGCTTCTTGCTGTGAGGTTACAGCTCTACCCACTTATTTGGAAAATACTTGAAAATATAGGGCGGCACGGTGGTGCAGTGGATAGCGCTGTCGCCTCACAGCAAGAAGGACCCGGGTTCGATCCCCGGGTGGGGC
>JAOTRJ010000045.1:10258637-10269649 GCA_028564905.1 Leptodoras praelongus | reverse complement strand
AGAGTTGCCGGCTGGGCACCGGCTCCCCCGTAACCCCGTAACTGGGAATAAGCGGTACAGAAAATGACTGACTGACTAATGGGTCAATGCAAATGAGCCCTCTACCAAGCAACATTTTGGATCTTTCACAGGTTTTAACTGCGCCACTGCTAGGATTATAAAAAAATCACAATCAACCAATATTTAACTCTCCAGGTCACCAATTTAGCTCAACATATATAAATTGCGATTAAAACAATTGCCTTTGAAAAATACTGCAATATTTTCCATCTATTTATATCAGGGTAATCACAATGTAACAATTCGTCCATTATGTGCAGCCTTAATTATATCCAGCTGTCCAAATTATTAACTATAAATCACCAGCAAGAACAGTCTGAGGCTAGAAAGTAAGCATGAAGGAGAGCTCGCAAATTAATAGCATACTGTTCAGTGCTCATGTTGCTCATCAGTCTCACTCTACCCTCTTGTGGACAAACACTAGAGCTGTATTCTCAGGTTTAGGTGTGAATCTCTACCAACTGTGTATCCATGTGATGCTGGTATGCTGTATGTGTGTGTGTGCACATATATTTCTCTGTGAACACTAGACAGGGACAAGTTTGTGTTATGTATTTGTGTCTTGTGTGTGTATACCAGGCTTTGAAGTGCAGGGTGTGTTATTGCAGCTCTGCTCTGGAGTGGGTGTAGCTGTTTTAATGGCAGGTGAGGAAGCTCTCGAGGATTTCTTGGAGTCCCCAGTGACCTCAGGCTTCAGCTCAGGCATACTCCATTTTCCGTTAATGTGTTCAAATTCCTGAACCTGCACACACCAGAACAGGAAGCACCTCTGTCTTTAACATTTCTGGAAATTCCATTATTTGGCTAGACGTCTCAAATGTTTCACTGCTTTGTTTTCCACATACTTCTTATGTTTTTTTTATATCATAGAAGCACAGAAGCAAAGGGAAAAAAATGTTGAGCATTGTTAACCATAAATGTCGCAGAGCAATGACTAAAATAAATTTTTTTTGTTTTTTCACCACCATTTTGTTTAACATTGAAATGATTCATTCAGTTATTTATCACAATTACTACTTTTCAGCATTTTTCATCAATAGAAAACAGAATTTTATTACCTGTTGTACATTAAAAGCCTATATTTCTTTACATGTAAAAAATAAGCCTGCTCCTTAATAACATCAATTAAGTTAACTTTACATGCTCTATGTATTTAAACACAAACCATCAAGTAATCCATGTACCCATACAAGCACATGATTAACTCATCTAATCTTTTGGAACAACTAAAAATTCAGATAGTCAAACACTGCTTTCCTTAACAGCGCTGTATATCATTTTACAGGCACACACTCCAGATATGAGAACATATAATACAATTGAAACTAAGTAACCAAGGCAGACCTTTTTTTTCACCAGACTCATAACTCCGATGCGAGTCAGTACAGGTTGCCTGCACAGACCTTCCCTCGGCACACCGTCGGCAAATGTCTCTGAGCCATCAGCTACCGGCTCACACAAGTGCCTCATGAAGAGAGAAACATATGCCCTGCAGAGAAAGAGGGAAAGGGAGAGAGTGCGAAGGAGCACACATGGAAATGAGCAATTACTCATGTATGCACTGTTCTTCTTCATCTTCCAGTCATTTCTTTGTATTTCCATTCCGTTTGTTTGAATCTCTGCTGATCAGTGTTTCTTACTTGAACTCCTTCTCACTTTTGCCACGCAGGTCTCGTACCAGCCACTGGCAGGAGAAAGCATCCTGAGAAGGCATACCCCATCTCATGACTGCATTCAGGAAGGCTTTCCTCTGACGCGTGTTAAAGCCCAATACCTATATGCACACGGACAAGCATGCACACATACACATACACTTTACACATGAGTCATTACCCAAGAACAGGGCAAATTTATGTAAAACAACTAACTAGTGAAAGTTTCATAACGGGGCTGGAATATATAAAGCCTCTGATGATTACTCTTACAAATAGTTTTAGAAGTCTATTGAAAACCTAATTCTTAGTTAAAATATGGATGTAAGCAGGCATTATAAAAGTTAGCAAAGATAATCTTCTCAGAGGGCTTAATCCTAGGAAAATCCTGAATTACACATGCCACACCCCATTTCCATAGTAGCGGCCAAAAGAAGCACATAAAAAGCAACCTAAGCACAAAGCACAACCAAACCTGTGTTAAACAAGTCAAGTAAGCAAAATTTGCAGTGCCCTCTGGATGAGAAGGATGGCATACCCTCTGTCCCCTGCAAATCACAGAGCAATCATGGCTGTCTGTGAGTTCATGTGGAAGAGGGTATATAACAAGTATGGTACACTGCCCTGGGATGCAGCATGAGCACCAGTTTGAAAAGATGTGCTTGGATGACTTCATACGTCTCCGAAAAAGCATGTGTTAGCCTTCCCACGCCCCAGTAAGTAGCTGTCATATGATAAGGGAGATCTGATTGGTGGACGGGAGAAAATCGGGGGAAAAATAAGCCACCATCTCTGTGATAACATACACTATGTTGCCAAAAGTATTCGCTTACCTGCCTTCACACACATATAAACTATAAACAGCAACCCCCCTGCACACAATGCAGTCAGACAAGTACCGTTCTCCTGGCAACTGCCAAACCCAGACTAATCAATCAGATTGCCAGATGGTGAAATGCGATTTGTCACTCCACTGCTCTAGAGTCCAGTGATGGCGTGCTTTACACCACTGCATCCTACATTTTGCATTGCGCTTGGTGATGTAAGGCTTGGATGCAGCTGCTCAGCCGTGGAAACCCATTCCATAAAGCTCTCTGTGCACTGTTCTTGAGCTAATCTGAAGGCCACATGAAGTTTGGAGGTCTGTAGCAACTGACTCTGCAGAATGTTGCCGACCTCTGCGCACTATGAGCCTGAGCATCCGCTGACATCAGCATTGTGGCTGAGTTGCTGTCCTTCCCAATCACTTCCTCTTTGTTATAATACCACTGACAGTTGACTGTGGAATATTTAGTAGTGAGGAAATTTGACAACTGGACTTGTTGCACAGGTGGCATCCTATCACAGTACCATACTGGAATTCACTGAGCTCCTGTGAGCGACCCATTCTTTCACAAATGTTTGTAGAAGCAGTCTGCATGCCTAGGTGCTTGATTATACACACCTGTGGCCATGGAAGTGATTGGAACACCTGAATTCAATGATTACAATGATGGATGGGTGAGTGAACGCTTTTGGCAATATAGTGTATTTATTGCAATCCAGTTACAGAAGCTCTATATTTACTTTAAGTACTGTGATTAAGATTTAGCCTGTTTCTCTTCAATGCATATATAAACACTGTAGCTGAGCTGGTGCAAGTAGATATAATGGCACAGAGATGTGCTGTCAACCTGATCTGAAGCAATGTGACTCTAGTCAGGATAAGAAAATAACATGCACCCACAAATGCACTTAGGAGCTCTGCATCAATTACAGTAATGAGCATGGAAGAGTGGGGTCACACATACATTTCTGTCTCAATGCTGCCACATTTTTTGCACTATTAACACTCCTAAATACATGTCCATTTAAGAGTAAGGTTAATTTTTTTGTATACTGCTCTTAATCTTAGACCTAATAATAGTAATAATTTTATACATTTTCTGAATTTCTTGTCACTTTAAACCAGGATTTTGGTCTGAATGTATTCATACACTAATCTGTCATGTTTTGAAAGGCATAATCCCATCCAAATCACCAAGCAATCAAAATCAAATATGGCCAATACATAATTACAATCTGACATTAGCTGTAGCTGATTAATGATGTGAGTTGTTAATGATGAGAAATTAAAGGTCTTTCAGTGACAGGTCAGGAACTTGACATACACTATCAGCAGCAATCAATGTGCTTGAAAAACTAGAGACCTTTACCTCAAGGTTGCCACCCACTCGTGCCAACAGAGGAGGCAGTGGTTTATCCTTTTCATTTCTGATCTGTCTGCGAGACTGCCTTCGACCTGCAAGAGGAAGCGACAGCTACCAAAAGTCTGTTCAAAACATTACTGTGCGTTTATTTGTAATATCACCAGCACACACTGCAATGACCATCACTAATCACATCAAAGCCTCTGTCTGTTCACTCAGTCCTTTAGTAGGAGTCTGTGCACATGCTCACGTTCCTCACCTTCTGGCCTTTCATCAAAGTCCTCATCCTCCTCCTCAGATCCCACAGAGTATTCAGACTGGTTGTCTGAGATATCAGCATGCCACTCTGAAACAGCAGACAGCAGGGTTAACCGGCTGAATAGCACCGTTACACAAAACAGCACTTGCAGATTTACACACACACATCCAGCACTGGGCCTGCTCTCGCTTTATATTGCTACCTGTCCAGCTATTTATTTGGCAACTACTGCTAACTAAGAGATAAGTAAGATTTGTACTTATACTCACATTTCTACAGAGAAAAGTTTTACCTGCTTACATTTTCATTTAGATCTTTATATGTGTCAAATAATTATGCATGTAAAATACGAATCAAACATTTTTATTTGCATTTGTATGGGAAATTGTGTTTCTGTGCATTCTAACTGTACGTGTTAAAGAAGTAAATCAAGTGGGGTTAACTGGCATCATGCTGCAAGGACTGACATCAAAGAATTCCAGCAAAAATGTATTTAGATTAAAACAAGTGAAGGTAATTTGTTTGGATTTGGTTCAATATCATATGAATAAAGTTAGAAAGAAAAGACAAAAACATGAACCCCAGGATTTCCTTTTTAATTTTAAATAGTTTGGCATATTTAGAAATAATTAACTTTCACTAAAGTCATAATCTTCCATTTTTAATTGAGTAACCGAAGATCATACTCTCACTTTAATATCATTTTCCTGTGATTTCTGGCCTAACAGCAGTTTCTACTGCCTGATCAGTCACCCCATTATAAAAAAGACAACTGTTAGGTACAGCAACGCCAAAAAAACACACACAACTCAACATACACGTTTAAAACAGCAAAATACATTACAAATGTATCAAAATACTCATGTAAATCCAAACAGATGTATTTGGATCAATAATAAGCTCCATCAATACTTAGCTTCTCAAGCTTCAAGCCCTGAAAAACGAACATTGGTGTCATTAAGTTAAGCCAGCTATTGGAAATTCTGGTAGTCTTGAGCCTAAGGATAAGTTTTGGGTAGTATCTGAGAGCAAGGACACATCAATAGTGCTACTTCGACAAAAACATAAAGGCAGACATGCTGCTCTCAGTT
Source organism: Leptodoras praelongus (assembly GCA_028564905.1). Lineage (NCBI taxonomy): Eukaryota > Metazoa > Chordata > Actinopteri > Siluriformes > Doradidae > Leptodoras > Leptodoras praelongus. Next base: position 10,264,398 of record JAOTRJ010000045.1, on the reverse strand, counting down.
TGTGGTAAGTTAAAGCTAAGTTAAAGCTCCTGCATAGTTAACATGGTAAAGACTTGACCAAGTAGTGCATGGAAAAAATAGTTTAAGAAAACCTTTCAGGGCTTGAAGATTGTGCACTTTGGTTTGTACATCCTGTATGCAGAGGTACCTTGATCCTCCTGTGCAGCGTCATTGTAGTTGACCTGTTTGCGGACTCTCTTGCCCTTGCCCAGGTTGCGGGCCAGATCCTCCTGCTGCTGCTCGTAATGGTGCCGGAGAAGCTTCTCCCAATAATCTGGGTCTACGTTCTCCTCCTGCTTAATGATCTCTCTCTCAATCTCCTCAATCTGCCAAAACACACACACACACACACACATGTACACAGACTCAGAAACATATATAAACAATAGGACAAGAACACTTAGAAATAAATGAGCTGAGGCAGCAACCAGAGGCATCTTGACAGGTATTATTTATAATAACTTTCCGAACATTTTTCCCAAGTTTCTTCTGCATTCCTTTTTTTGCTTCACCTCTCTCACCTTGTCATCCTCTCGGACCGTGTACTGGGCTACTTTGAAGGAGCTAAGGTACTCGTTCATGTTCTGCATGTCCGTGTCATCAGTGGCATCCTGACTCCGGTCCAGCAGACGTTCAATGGCGGCATTATCATAGTGAATCACACTGCTGTCGTCATCCTTATTGTCTCCAGCTGGACACACACACAAGCACAAAATTAGGGGGATGATGTGCAGTTACTACAAGGATGTAGGGTGCATGTCAAAAAATTTCCTTCCAACTCATTTCACAAGTTTATCCACTCATCCTTCTATCCATCTTTTTTACCCACTCACCTTCAGTTTCGTCTTTGAAAAGCTCCTCAGTGCCGAACTTAAGGATGTCGTCCAGCTCCTGTTTGGACATGGAGCCAGCTTTGGAGCCTAGCCCTGGCCGCACCACCAGGTGGGTCAGCATCATCTTACGCTTGGCTACCTGGGTAATCCGTTCCTCAACTGACGCACGAGTCACAAACCGATAGATCATCACCTTATTTGCCTGACCAATCCTATGAGCCCGACTGAAGGCCTAAGAGAGAGAGAGAGAGAGAGAGAGAGAGAGAGAGAGAGGGACAGAGAGAAAAAGAAAGTGAGGGAGAGAATTAGAGAGGGACAGGGACAGATAACTTGCTTGTTCACTTTGACATGGTATGATCATTCATTCATTCATTCATCTTCTTGGCCGCTTATTCCTTTTCAGGGTCACGGGAGAGCCTAGCCAGCAGCATACACACTCACACACACACTCACACACTAGGGCCACTTTAGAGACACCACTCAACCTAACGTGCATGGACTGTGGGAAGAAACCGGAGTACCCAGAGAAAACCCAAGCGGACACGGGGAGGACATGTAGACTCAACACAGAAAGGACCCAGACCGCCCCACCCGGGGATCGAACCTGGGACCTTCTTGCTGTGAGGCGACGGTGCTACCCACCGAGCCACCGTGTCACCAAGGTATGATCAATTATGATTAATTAATAGTTCTCAATAAACATGTTCAAATAGAATTATAAGACATTGAAATATAAGACATTGTTAACTAATCTGTCTCTTATTGCCTTTGTGTGTGTGTGTGTGTGTGTGTGTGTGTGTGTGTGTTTGTACTCATACCTGAATGTCATTATGAGGGTTCCAGTCAGAGTCAAAGATAATTACAGTGTCTGCAGTCGCCAGATTGATTCCCAACCCCCCTGCCCTTGTAGACAGAAGGAAGCAAAACTGAAGTGCACCTGGAGCTGAAATTAAGAGAAAAGTTGCAGATAGCATTTCATTATGGTTAGGAAGTAAAAATGTATACATTCTTAAAGAAAGATTCAGCAATAATGAAAGAAATGGCATGACATGACTTTCACATAGACAAGAAACAAAGACAGAGTAGAGAGTATGTCAGATTAGGAGTGAAGGTTAGAAGAGAAATTTGAGAAATTCTCACCATTAAATCGGTCTATGGCCTCCTGTCGCAATGCTCCAGTGATTCCTCCATCAATGCGCTCATACTTATAACCTTCATAATCCAGGAAATCCTCCAGCAAATCCAGCATCTTAGTCATCTACCGTGAAAATGACCAATAGTAAGTGAGAGAGTACATAAACAGTACTGCATCATGACCCTACTCGGTGTGCACTACTGTGCATTTGGTAAGTTATTATGAATAAGACGTACATTATAAACATCACATCTGGCTTTACCTGAGAGAACACAAGTACGCGATGACCCTGCTCTTTCAGTTTTCTCAGCATCTTCTGCAGCAGCATCAGTTTCCCAGAAGCCTTCGTAAGGCTGACCCCCTCATATGCTCCACTTGGTGTCTTTGGAGCTTCCTATAAAGCACACACACAGGATCAGCAATGTGCCTTTTCCATATTAGTAAAGACAGAACTGTAATTATTGCTAAAAATGTTAAAGTATAAAGTATTTAAAAACAGACAAGAAGCTCAGACTACACAGATATTTGCCATCCTTTAATATTCCTTTATGAGAAGAAAGTCTCATACAAACTGACCTATAATCCAGTACCAATTTCAGACACAAGGTGGCAGCACTTTGTTTGCTGATGTCACTCACTATTGTTAGCAAAACATTCAAGACAAAAGAATACATTTATTTATTTTTTTTACCATGCTCTTTTAAGCATCTGAAAGATGCCAGAATCCAAGCAATTAAGAGTTAAGAGCTTGTTCAAGGGACCACAAGTGGGTGTCTGGCACTCTCGGGATTAATTTCTTTTACTAGCTGTGAGCTTCAATCACTAAAATACCACTGCCCCAAAGTAAACCAAAGGAAGTTGTGAACACCAGCGGATGGAGGCCGTGCTGGAATTTGAACTCAGGATCTCCTGTTTACAAAGCAGTAGAGATAGTACTGTGTATAACACCTTGTGGAGGCTACAGGAAAGTGTGTGCATATATGTGTTAGACACTCAGTAGGATAACCATTAATAAAAGAGTAAATGGTTTGTGTCTCACCATTGATGCGACAGGAAAGAGGTAGGGGTGGTTGCAGCATTTTTTCAGGTCCATCATGATGTTGAGCAGAGAAACCTGGTTCCCTCCTCCCTTTGAGTTCAGCGCCTCAAAGTTCCGGGTCAGGATGAACTTGTAGTATTTTCTTTTTCAAAACATACAGACAAACATGCAAGGGTTATTACCGAATCAGCTAACTCATTGTTGCTCACTTAACTTTTGCACTGTAACTTTACTTATGGTTTCTCTCCTATTTTCCTTTGGTTCTCCTACTATGAAGTTGCAAGCTGAAATAAGACAGGTGACCCAACCCTGACACTTTAAATACAAGCATGAGTTGCAGGACAAAATGCTTGTCTCTCATGCAGGAATGAAATACAACTCAGAGCAACAGCAACACCCGCAGCTTGCCTTCTTTCTTGGTCAATCTTTCCAAAATCATGTCAAGTAGGTCTAATTTATCAGTTACATTTTTTACATCAACATTTTCACATCAAGTGGAGACATTCTTGCTTTTGTGTGCAGGTTGTCTGAGGCAGCTAAAGAAGCATTCAAGTGTTGCCAGGTCTGGGGATGAGCGGTGCATATCACCGGCAACAGGAAATTAATAATATTTCGAAATGTGCTTAGTTATTGGTCACAGTCTGAAGTCTGAAAATGCATTACACGACTCCAGTGAAAGAATGTTTCACTAAGAAGTGGAATGGCGCAGCGGGACTGGTTATACACGCAACCAAAAAGTACTGATGGGAGGGATATTAGCCAGCAGCTAGAAAACTAGTTCTGTTTTTAAACAATGGACAGGTGTGTGCAGCTTTATTGGCACACATTATAAAAATGAGCAAAAATGATCAATTATCAATTAACATTACACACAATGCTTCACCTGTTCCCCTCGCAATTGGAAAAAACGCTTATGTTTCCTCAAACAAAAAATTATTCTCAGATTTTAAATGAGCTTGACACTGCTAATTTTTCAAGGAGTGGTCCAGGATTCCTTTACAATGGTCTCTAGCTTTGTTAGACATTTCAGCAAGAGACTGTGTGCTAAACAGTGGGAACCTTACCAAATATCCACTACACTGATCAATCTTTTCCTTCATTGACAGGTAGCGTGCAGCCAACCATCACATCTTTTTGAACTGCTGCTCATTTTATCCCTCCCATTTAAAGACCCTAGGCAAATTTGTTCTCTTGGATGGCTGAGGTGTCAGAGTTTGAACTCTTTAGCCCACTCTGGAGCCCGCAAGGTTGCTTTTAAACATTAGACCGACATTTTGCTCATTTTAATGAAAGGTGCCAACAATGCTGCACATATATTCTTGTGCCACAAAGCACTTCAACCTTTGAGCCTGCACATGACTATAAAAAAATACCATCCTATATAGTGCCTAAATCTATAAACCAACAGCGCCTTTGTGTTCTCACTGTTCCCTCACTTCTGCATAGGGCTTAGCTCCACACGCACAATGAGCTCCGTTTTAGCCGGCATGTTCTTAAAGACGTCTGCCTTGAGCCGCCTTAGCATGTGTGGCCCCAGCAGATCATGCAGCTTTTTGATCTGGTCCTCTTTCGAGATGTCCGCAAACTCCTCCAGAAAGCCCTCCAGATTACTTCAGACACAGAGACAGAGAGACAGAATGAGTAAGCTCTGTGAATATATCTGTGTGTATGTGTGTGTGTGTGTGAGAGAGAGAGAGAGAGAGAGAGAGAGAGAGAAATACATGTGTGTTCATTCTCACTTGAAGCGGTTGGGGGTGAGGAAATTAAGCAGGTGAAAAAGCTCTTCCAGGTTGTTCTGAAGCGGTGTGCCTGTTAGCAGCAGTTTATGATCAATCTTATAGTCATTCAGACGCCTGAAAAACTGACAACACACAAACACACACACACACTTCAGCATTACTTTAAATTTTAATTTTATTTACTCTACACAATTCCATTGAATTTTTATAATTCTAAAAATATAAACACACATACATCGATCAGCCATAATGTATAACAAAAACCACCTCCTTGTATATACATTCTTTGTCCTTTTTATCAGCTCCACTGACCATACAGGTGCACTTTATAGTTTTACAGATAGACTGTAGTCCATCTTTTTCTCTACAGACTTGTTATCCCCCTTTTATGCTGTTCTTCAGTGGTCAGGACCGCCACAGGACCAGCACAGAGCAGGTGGTGGATCATTCTCAGCACTGCAGTGACCCTAATGTGGTGGTGGTGTGTTAGTGTGTGTTGTCCTGGTATGAATGGATCAGACACTCCAGTGCTGCTGAAGTTTCTAAACACTGTGTCCATTCACTGTCTGTTCTATCAGACACACATACATAGTTGTTCCACCTTGTAGATGTAAAGTCAGAAATAGTAACTCATCTGTTGCTGCACAGTTTGTGTTAGTCATCCTTTAGTCCTTTAACAGTGGTCACAAGATGCTGCCTACAGGACACTGGATATTTGGACTGGATGTTGGCTGGATATTTTTGGTTGGTGGACTATTCTCAATCTAGCAGTGACACTAAGGGGTTTTAAATCTTCAGCAGCACTGCAGTGTCTCATCCAATTGTACCAGCACAACACACACTAGCATACCATCACCACTTCAGGGTCAATGCAGTACTGAGAATGATCCACCACCCAAATAATACCTGCTCTGTGGTGGTACTGTGAGGGTCCTGACCATTGATGAACAGCATAAAAGGGGGATAACAAATTCTGCAGAAAAACAGATGTTATACTATATAGTATAGAGTATCT
>JAOTRJ010000045.1:10184753-10200245 GCA_028564905.1 Leptodoras praelongus | reverse complement strand
TTGCCGGCTGGGCACCGGCTCCCCCGTGACCCCGTAACTGGGAATAAGCGGTACAGAAAATGACTGACTGACTGACTTATCAGTACAAACCTGCATGTGTGAACTTTTGACCACATTAGTTCTTATTGATTTGTTCTAGTTTTATCATATTGATTGACTGAAGGACAGTTTTAAATCCTGTCTGATTTTTTGTTTTTTTTTGCAGTTCCCAGCCCTGAGCCTCCTGGATCTCCAGTTGATCAATCAGAGGAGTTTGATTCACTCTTTGACTGTGTATTGGAGGAAACTGTGGATGGTGCACAACCCCTTCTTTCAGACAACGACCTAGCCATCTTTGACCCATGTGCTAAAGAAGGTCTTTACCACCAGTCATCAATATACATCTGCCTAGTAAACTATTCCTGTAGTGTTGCTTTATGTTTAATCTGGCATCATTCTGTCTCTCAGATCAGGGCTGTGGATCTCCTGATCACTCTGAGCTCCTGTCCCTCAGTCTGGCCAATCAGGATAGTATGGTGCTTGGTGAGGACGCAGACTATGTGGTCCAAGCAACCAGTGAGATCAATGCAGCCCAGGAGAGTGAGCAAGAAGGAGACCACAGCACAGCAATAATGCGATACAGAACAGCTGTGGAAATCCTCATGAAAGGACTGCAAGGTGAGGAATAGAAGGAAGCAACAGAGAAAGAAGCACATTGTTTTCTGCATCATTATATTATTATTTTGGATACAATGACACTAAATACATGTGTGGTATTATTGTATAAATGAGAATGCACTTTAAAAAAAATAGTTTTGTATTTTTACTTGAAGCTTCCCAATGAATACACCACTTCCAGTAGATCAAGTCTGAAGTGGTTTCATTTATTAGGACTCAATTTGGTCATCTGCAAATTTCTCACCTACAACTCGGCTCTCTCTGTACTCATGAAGCCTCCTGCTCATGCTGCATCACTGGGCTGTGTAACACACTCAGTGGAAAGTGCTGTCTGTCCACTTCATCATACCTGTGCTCAGCAGCAACCACATTTCCTTATTGTAACTGTGATAGACAGGAGAGACAAAGAATACGTGATAATGTCGAGATTCCAAGGATACATCTCCCAAGGATAGGGTGAACACTTTTAGTTATTTTTATGTCTCTGTAAAGCAATATGCTTGAAGCTTTTGAAGAGGCTCTGTAGAACATGGTGTAGACAGAACATGGTGTAGACAGAACATGGTGTAGACAGAACATGGCCTGTATTTGAACTTTACTGATACCTTCAGCCTCTCTGATGCTAGGTTACATGCAAAACCCATGTGTGGAAAATTTGAGTAACTCTGTTTTATTCTTGAACTTTGCTTGAGCTGTTTAAATGGTTTGAAGTTAGCATTACTGACTGTCATGTTCAGGGCAGTTTAGAAACATACTGACACCTTGTTCTTCACTCTGTAGGAGATGTGGATCCTCAGCAAAGGGATGCAGTGAAGAGGAGGGTAGCTGAGTGCCTCGAGCATGCAGAGCGACTGCTCTCATCACAGACTCCTACTCAGCAGCACAACACGTAGCACACACACACACACCCACACCCACATATAGCTACCTAACTTTACAGCACTGACAGAACCACAACACCAACACTCCCCACACACGTACACACAATTACATACTTCTGCCACACTCTCATGCTTCACTACATCTCAAGTGTTACCATTTAACAAACTACAACACACATACGCTTTAACTTTTTATTCCCCCCTTTACCCACTAGCTTTACCTTTCTTACAGTCCCAGTAGGTCTATGCATATGATATGAGCACAAGTTTTCAATGCTATGCCCTATACACACTATGGTATTAGAAAACAACTCTGTCAGTGGACTTCCATTTCCTTTTCATGACAGGATTTCAGAGAACACTGTATATTTATAAACCAGTGTATTTTACTGTATTTTTATTTAAATTAATTATTGTTAATATTTGAAGTGTCTGTTTAAACAGGAAAAGTTAGTACAAGTGAGTGAATGTTGACTAAGTGCTTAAAGAAACACCACCAGGTGTCCCCATAATGCATCATGTCAAATCTTTACAATTTCTATGGGCTAAATTTGTAAATATTAAATGTAACATAATTACACATATTCTTTATACTTGCCTACACACCTCACACACAGTGTAGTTTATCAGGTTATGTTGGATGCATGGCGTTTGCATTTTTGCTTTTTAAATAAGGCTAGTGCAACTAGCAAATAAATGAAGCCTCTGCACCCCAGTTAGCAGCAATCTGCAGGTTAAACATCAAACATTTTAAGAGCTGATAGTTGGTATTTCTTACACATAATGGCATAGTGTTATTTGTAAATAAATAAATAACCGTATATATAATAAATAACCAATATACCATACATAACCAAAATAAGCTCTGACCTGGTTTCTAGATTTGATTTTTATAGACACTTCAGACGAACATGATGTATCATTCTATACTAATTACTTGAATGCCATAATTTCTTTATAGCCTAGTGCTCATGAACTGTAGCTCCAGTACAAAGCTAAAGGATCCTAAAGGTATTTTGACTTAACAACTATGTGAATTTGATATTTCTGTTGAAAATCTTCATTTAAGGAAGGGTAGATTCATTACTGTTGCACATACTGTGCATGTATTATGTCCCTCATTTCTTTTGTGGGTAGAGTTTAAAATGGATGAATAGAAGAGGAAAAGAGAGAACACAGGTACGAATAGAGGATGTGCGGGATCATCTCTTCATTGTCTGTGCATGGAAAATTCTTCCCTCCCTTGATGTTTTTCCCCTCTGTTATTCTCTGTCTCTCGCTGTGCCTCTGTGTTTGTGAGAGTGGAGAGATGTGGAATGGAATGGAGAGGTTATTGCACCTGTGTGTGTGTGTGTGTGTGTGTGTGTGTGTGTGTGTGCGCATTTAGAGAGATGTATGAAGAGACAAAGAGACAAAACGGGGAGGTGGACTGTGTTTTGGCATTAGCATGCTGAGAGTGTCAGCACTCGATGTGCCTCTGTCCCCCCTCTCCATCCCTCTCCCATCCCTCGTTCTCTCTCTTTCTCTTCTGCCGATCTCTCGCTCTCTCTCGTCAGTGTCCATAGCAATTATGCCATCAAAACACTCCAGCCAAAGAGGATAATTGCATCCTGAGTGCTGGGGAGAGAGTGAGCAGCAGAGTGAGTTAGGAGTGTGTGTGTGTGTGTGTGTGTGTGTGTTTGAAAGAGAGAAGGCGAAAGATTTCGCGAGGGAACGTGTGTGTGTGTGTGTGTGTGTGTGTGTGTGTGTGTGTGTGTGTGGAGCGAGAGCTTGAGAGGGCCACAGTGCATTACAGTAAGTAAGGTTCTTCACAGCACCGTAGGAGTCATGTGGTCAAAGATCAAAGAATCAGTTTGCTCTGCTAAGTGCACTAAAACATCAAACTCAAAATCAAATTTTTCCCTTACACTCTGTTCTGTGTGTCCTAGAATAGGATTCACAGATTCATCAGGGTTACTTTGTGTTGCTGAATAGCCTACAAGTACACTACATCCTAAACTTAAAAAGGATGCGTTTAGGCCTGTAGTATATAATGACAGAGAGTGATTATTATGTACCACTTCTGAAAAAATCCTGCATGCCCATCCATGCATATTTGTTTGTCTTATATTTCTCTTCTGTTTTATTTGAATTCCCATTTACAAATGGTGGACGTAGTCAGATCCTCTTTTTCTGTGTTCCATCTCTATTACCTCTCTCACACTCTCCAACTCCCTCCCTCTGTCACCTTGCCCAAGGCTTTGTTTTGAGTGCACATCCACTTTCTCGCAAAGGGAATCAATAGGCAAACACTTTTGCAGTCTATCGACCCTCTCTCTCTCTCTCTCTCTCTCTCTCTCTCTCTCTCGCTCTCTCTCTCACACACACACTCTCTCACACACACACACACTCTCTCACTCTCCCTCCCTCCCTCCTTTTTCTGCCTGCCAAATTTTTATTCTAGCCGCATTTGAATTCATACTGCAATATGTTTGATCATGACTTATTCAAATGAAGCATTTTCATTATGTCTCGTAGTGTGTAAAAGAACAGGGAGTTTATAATTCTGTGTGCACCAATGGCTAAAATACAGCCACATGCATTTCCCTGCGCTTTGTTCAAATGACTCATAAATTTTAACAGAGATGTTGTCAGTCATTTGGCTCCTGTTCAAAGGATTCAGTTTCCTATGTGCAGTTGTCACCATTCAATGGCATATCCAGCCCTCAGCCTATAAAACCCAAAATGGGTTAGATAATTGATCTTATTGTGAGACCAGGGAATCTAACAAACTGCAGACTTTTGTATTTTCACCACATGAATATTCACAGGGGAAAAAATAAGGATGGATTGACTTATTTCATGTTGTGTTATCTTTTGTTGCATATTACCTAGTGTTCTGTGCTGTGTCGTTTTCTATTTTCATCTAACCTTTGCTCTACGATTGTTTTTTTTTTTCTTTTAATTTATTCAAATGTTTTTTTTTACTCAGATCTAGCTGTCGGCTCTCTTTATTAAAAAGGCTTTGTGTCACATTTTCTTGTTTCCATAACAACAGTGGCGGCCGGTGATTGTGGGCCCCAGGTTGGTGTCCCTGAAGTGGAGGAAAGGTGTGGAGTGATTAGAGCATGAAAATAAGCAAGGGCATAGAGATAACATGACTACTTATGCATAGTAAGATGAAGAGGTTTGCTTGCCAGAGCCACAGAAATATCCTAATGAGGTGAAATGTGTGAGACTAAATGTCAGCGTGGAGGCAAATAGTCTGTCAGTCAGAGGTTTTTTATTCTAAGCTACTTGTGAGTTTGTAAGTGGCCCTCGCTTCGGGCGATTTGGTAACGTGATGTGGACATTACCTCAAGCTCAGAGAGACCCTCGGACTCTGGGGTGTGACCTCGAAATCTTTTTCCATACAAATGACTAATTTACCTTTCACATCTAAATAAACAAATAACCAAAGAAATACATTTACAGAGTAAACCCACAGACGGAGCATCTGCAGCAGAACTGACTGCGTTAAGAATGGACATCACATTGGGTGATGAATGTAATAATTAATGATCAGTTTTATGTTATTATTTTTGTCTTGTTCCAGACTAACACTTCAGTGATGCCTGCTTATCTGAATATTTAAATCCCTCCTCTGAGAGCTCTATTACTCATGCAAACTTAATCAATCCTGTCTGTCTGTAGGTTTAAAATGTCATTTAAAACATTAATGCATCATCTGCCATGTGTATGGATTGTAATTATTCATTCTTATTTTTCCCAAAAAATATTTATTATTATTATTATTTTTTTTTTTTTTTTTACAAGACCCTGTAAATTGCAGGACCCAGTGATTTCTGCCTTTCGTGAGGTTTTAATCCCATCCCATGAAAGCTACCTTAACGCACACCGACTGAATTATATCTAGCTCATTTGGCTTCTCCAGCCTGTTTGTACCTTTGTCTTTTGACCACGCAGCTTGTGTAGTAGGAGCTCTAGTAGACTAAAATGAAAGCACAAACGTTAATGCAGTAGGCCTCTGTGATAAACATTAATGCATTGGCCTGCACGATAAGCTACAAGAAGCCAGTTTAGGGTTTTAGCTGAAGTATGTGCCTATCTCTGGTCAAGAGCGTCTGCTAAATGCCATACATGTAAATGTAAATGTAAATCTATGTGTGGAGCGGGAGGGCATGCTTTTATATCTTAGAGAGGGGGGGGTAAAATTCCCCACAAGTATAGGAATATCAGATTATTGACCCTGTCAGGACATTTGTCTGCTCCGATTGAGGAAAGTGTTTTTAGCAAATAAAATTAAATAAAATTAAATTAAAAAGCCAAAAAGTTGCTTTTTAGTTATTGTGGTTAGCGTTAAGCACAACATTAATTGGCTGCATTAACTGGCTAATTATGTAAATGAAGCGTCCTCACAAGAATAGCAAGACAAAACTGTGTGTGTGTGTGTGCTGCGTGTGTGTGTGTGTGTGTGTGTATGCGTGTGTGTGTGTGTGTGTGTATGCGTGTGTGTGTGTGTGTGCGTGTGCTGCGTGTGTGCTTGCTGACGGACAGTCCCTCCCTCACACCTCACGCCCACTGGACAGTAAGAGAGCGGCTGGGAAACGGAAGGAATCGCAGCAGTAGGAAACTCGGTGGCACTTTCGGCGGTGCTGCTCTACATGACCACAGGGTGACGGTCGCCTCTTCAGGAATAAATATTCTACCAGGAAACCATAGTTCAAAGTGACCGGCCGGGCACGCCTTCACCTACAGTGTTTGTGTAAGTTATCCTTACAAATGTTTTATTTAACGCTATTTGACTGTGTTGATTTTCCCTTGAGAATAGCTGTGTTGGTTTAGCGGCGGGTGAATGTGCGACACGGGCAGCGCGTCTACAGTCTGCCGCCGGAATCCGGAGTAACCCAACACGACACACTTTCAGATTATTACACCTCATAGATACGCAGGAAACTTGTCTTCAAATATGTCTATAAACACTTACTTTCCGTGACACTATTTAATGTCAGTTCAGAATTACTCCCAGGACGACATTATTATTGTTATTATTATTATTATTATTATTATTATTATTATTATTATTATTATTATTATTAGGTCATTCATTGCCCATGACGGGTAAACTGCTTGCCATTCATTTCCAAAAATCGCATGCCATCTGTGACATTTGAGAAGATAATACATACAAATTACAGCACAGCAATATCTACCAGTCTGATTTAGAATAATAGAGCCAAAACAATTATGCAAGTTATGATGTACCATTTCCACTGTATAGCTTTTAATCCTGCTTGTAGTTGGTGCACTGTAGTAATCTCATTAAAAATATTTACCTTTTCTCGTTGTCTCAATGTGTGTGGTAGAGGAGAAAGCAAGGGAGAGAGAAGGATGAGGGACATAGAGTCAACAATCTGAATAAACAGTGGCCACAGCTGTCCATGAGCTGATAACGCACACATGCAGAGACAGAGAGAGAGACAGACAGAGAGAGAGAGAGAGAGAGAGAGAGATGTTGCTGACAAAGATAACAAAGAGACAGGCTCACATGCAGTTTTTAAACACTGACACAAGCAATTTCAATGTCCAGAATTCCAGGCTGAGGAGTCGAGGGGTGATGGATTGCCCTTCAGATCTTTTCCAGCTGCAGCCATCTCAGGTGTGCCACTTTGACCTGTACCACAGTCCACCAGAGTCCACCTCCACTGGCCCCATCATGTCTCCTCTTTTGCACCCCAACAGTGCCTCCCAGAGGTGGGGCGGATATAGGCAGGGACAGTGCCTATTTTCTGAATTGCCAGCACATGAGGTGGAACAGGAGGTGGATTCAGACAAGTTCGGGAGAAAAACAGCTAGAGGAGGAACCCCAATTCCTCAGTACCGTCTTGGGGATAGGAGAAGAAGTTCTGGTGAATGGACTCAGGACCTTCTGAGAGTGAAGCAACTTAGAGTGGACAGTACTGTAAAGAGAGAGACAGAGGCAGAAAGAGAAGGGCACAGAGGTAGGAGGCGTGGAGCTCAGTTAGTAAGGACTGAGAAGAGTGTGGAGGAAAGAGGGCGGAAGAAGGAGAGCAGGGAGGGGAGGCAGCGGCAGCGGCGTGAGCTGAAACTGCAGTTAGAGGAAACCAGAGGGAAGCTGCTAGAGCTTCAGCGCAAAGTGTGGCAAGTATATGGAGAACATCATGTAGAGGAAGAGAAAGGAGGAGAAGGAGATGATGGAGTGATGGATGATACAGCAGAGATGTTCTCTGAAGGAGAACCAGATGATCAACTTGGCAGTGGGCTCTATCCTCCTCTGGGTGCTAATGAAAAAAAACATGAAAGTACAGGGAATGAGAATTCTGAGATGTTTTCCGAAACCCCTGTGGACCTGGATCTTGACATGGAGCTGGATGGAGGTGGAGTGTGGCTAGGCTGCAGTCTGGTGCAAGGAGAGTGGGAGAATATAGGTGGCAGTGAGAAATTTGCTCAGGCTCTGAAACAGGAGCTGTCCAGCGCAGTGGCTCGAGTCATTGACAGGGTTCTCCATCTCTATGCTGAAACTGATCAAACACCACCTTCCACTGCAGTTCTAGCCCAGGAGACTCCCACTAGTAGGGCACTAGACCCAAACCCAGACAAGAAGCAAAGGCCTGGAGTGGCTGTCAGTATGACAGAACAAGCTGAAGCGTTGCCACTGGTTGCAAAGAGACCTCAAGAAAAAAGGAACCCCTTAATTCAAGGCAGACACAAGAACCTCCTGATCCCTCAGGCGAACTCCAGCTTACCCCTCTTACCCCAGCCCCATCTTTCTGCACTCTTACCACAAAGGAACAAAGACTCCTTCCTGCCGTCTTGCCCTCCAAATCCTCCACCACTGCCCCTGCCTCTTCTCCATTACACCATGCAGCACCTCTTTACTCGTTCTCTTTCCAGTATGCCACTCCACAAAGATGGGCTCCCCAATGAACCCTTCATGGACTTTCGCTCTCACAACCCCTCGTTCCCTCCTCTGCCTCTGCTTGGCCAGTTAAACCCACCTCTTGCTGATAGAGGGAGAGATGAGGGGATGAGAGTTGGAATTGATGGAGGAGATACAGCTCTCTATCTTGGCCCTGGGGCAATATCCTTTTTTTAACAGATGTAATAAGTAGAATAAGAGAAAGAGTCTGTATTAGTATTTTGAGAATTGAGTTAAAAAAAAAAAAAATTAAAAACTGTATTTGGTTTGTAGATATAAAAATGATTTTACTTGTATGTGTAAGAAGTAAATGTTTTATAAAGCTTGAATAATATGTTTATTAAGAATATGCATAATTATGATTACATTTATTTAAGAATAATAATAATAATTACGAGAACATTTGATTCACTCAAAAAGTGAACATAATTTATAACCCATTATCACAAATGCAAACCTTGGATAAAAAAAAAAGATAATTCTCACCATTAGGCCAGTCAGATATCAATATTCTAGATATCTAGATTTGTACTTATCTTGTGACTTTGTGCGATTGTTTGTGTATATCATACATTTCCTTAAGTCTCTGAACTCTCAGGAGGGTCTCTCTCCATGTCATCTGAAGAAAGCCAAGCTAATGTTCTTCTACACACGCTACCCCAGCTCCAACACACTCAAGACTTACTTCCCTGACGTCAAGGTGCTCTGTCGTCATCATGTAAAAGTGATTCTACAATAATGTTGATGTGGTTTTGAACATGAGTATGATGACAGGCAGTGTTAATAATTTCTAATAATTAACATATTTCTACGACTCCTGAAGATGTACAGAAAATGAATAAGTTTTAGTAATTTAATACTCCACTAAATAAAAGCCATTTCCAGTACTTGTTAAACCTATTGTGAATAACAGTATTATATTAGTCATAGTCCACAGTACATCCGCCTGTTTTTACTCTATGGATATGTATGTTTGTGTGCTTCTTTAAAACATTTTTATATGAGTCATGAGTTGACCTTCTGTCATTCTCTTCCATAGTTTAACCGCTGCGTCACCTCTCAGCTCATTAAGTGGTTTAGTAATTTCCGGGAGTTCTTCTACATTCAGATGGAGCGCTTTGCGCGTCAGGCAGCTCGTGAGGGTCTTGTCTCAGCCAGAGAAAGGGGACTGCGTCTGAGCCGAAACTCTGAGCTCTTTCGCATTCTGAACATGCACTACAACAAGAGCAATGACTACCAGGTCAGAGTGTGTTTGGGTGGATGAGATTTCCCTAAAAGTCTCTGAATGTAATCAAGTGTGTCCACTAGTGTCTTATATTTATTATTATTGTCTTATTGTCTTACATATATTATATTTCCAGGTGCCGGACAGGTTTGTAGAGGTGGCTGAAGTGGCACTACGGGAGTTCTTTTCTGCTATCCAGAGTGGACGTGACACTGACCCTTGCTGGAAAAAGTCCATTTATAAAATCATCTGCAAACTCGACAGCCCTGTGCCCGACAGCTTCCGCTTGCCAGGCTGCCCCATGGACACACACCGGATGGTCTAAAGATGTTCATGTGCAGTCTCACACACACAAACAAACACATACACACATCGTATAGTGTACGGATTAGTGTGGATAACTACACAAATGCCTTGAGCAAATGGATTTGCGTTGGCATACACACCCACACACATATTGCCTGATAAGAATCAGTTCAGATAAGCTGACAAGAATACATGTACACTCAAACACACACATACACTACATGCCAAAAGTCTGAATACAAAACTACCTTTCCTATATAATGTGTTTATTAAGACAAAGGGGTGTGGCTAAATGTTTGCAGTAATAATCTACTAACTGACTCTTAATTTGTTTTACTGCAATCAGATACATGTGATCTCACGTTCAGATGCTCCTGAAAAACTGAATAAGGTGTGATTCGGTTTTAGGCATATTTAGGAGTAAATAGTTATGAGCACCTCATTACAAACCCAAGGAACGATTTTTACATAACATCTTTTTTTGGTAAAAACTAAATGTCATTGTACATGTGCTGTGCTTGCTTCTGCACTTTTGGCCTGTAGTGTACTGTATACCCACCTGCCTAAATATCATGTATACCATTTGTATCATCTGAGAGTAAATTAATGGTGATTTATTGCCTTCCAGATTTAAGAGACAGAAACACATATGACACAAATGAAGAGGCCAGCCGGCTTGTCGAATGTATGAACTCTAAATAGGTCATTGATAGGCATTTTGGAATTATGGCTCTACTGTTCCAGAGAGATAAAATATACTTGGAGATATTTAAATGCCTTTTTCTATTTAACATGCTGAAACCTTATTTACGCGTATTTATCAAGAAAAGTACAAGAAAACAACCGTTGCCCTAGTTATGGTTCATTGTAATTTTATATTCAATTTGCTTATTTGTCATAATGTTTGCTATTATGTGGCTATTTCATAAGACATTGAGTGTAAAAAAATGTGAATTTTGATGTGATAGTACTACTTGTAATTAAACGTGAAAGTTCAAACACTGATACTAACAGCATTGTATTATGTGCATGGAAAACTCTGCAGAAGCCATTGTCTTCTTGACAATCACACATGATACATTTTATTAGTTCCTGTGCAAAGATCAGCAAAAATATGTAAAGGGAAAGAAAAGGAGGAGGAGGAGGGGGGGGGGGGTACGTGCACTAGATAACTACATATTGCTTGAAATAATTGCATCATGGGATTCTTGTCTGATCGTCTACTAGTACAGTAAACGTGAATAAATATTCACTATATTGTACTAGAACTATTATACTAGAACAGCCTGTCATTTCAACCTTATGGAACTCTTGTAGGTAAAGCAGCAAGGCTGATAATTAAGTGAATGCTAAATGCACACCTTTATAAACTACTGAAGCATGGCAAACACTCCACAGTCCCAACAAACTAAACGCAGCGAGCAACAAATTACACAATATTTAATCATTTCTAACATTATTTTTAATTGCCAGCTCACAACCTTAGGGTCCAGGTTTCATCCCTGAGCTTTGGTATAACTCTTTGCATGGTCTCCCCTGTGTCTGTAAGATTTCCCTTCCGGTTCTCCTTTTTTCATTCTTGCAAAAACATGCCCCTGGGGTCAGTGAGTTGGAGAATGTGTGTATGCATGGTGCTCTTCCATGGACTGGGGTCTCAGGGTGTATTCCTGCTTCACGCCTAATGTTCTGGGGGTAGGCTCTGGATCTACCACTACCCTGCTCAGGATAAAGCAGTCACAAAGAGTTAGTGAGTGACTGAGTTAGTGACTGAGTGAGTTAGTGACTGAATGGGTTAGTGACTGAGTGACAATACGAACCAAATTTCATAGCACATTTCTCTTCTATGGGCCTTTGTTTCTGGATAAAACAGAAGCTCTGGTGTGAAATGTGTGTTTCAAAGGATTAGTTTATCCTTGGTGGATTGATTGTACTGTGAAATGGTAGCTGTGGATAATATTTATCTGCTCCTTGCATGTGCACGCTGATAACGTTTAAAAGCAAGTGAAATGTCTTTGCTTTTGAAAGTTGTCTTTCAAAAATCAGCTCTCATTTCAGGTTGTCTTTAAGATTCATTTTGAGGTGTGGTGCTAATGCGCTAGGATAATAGGCTATCATTTTCAAACCCAGTTACCTGGCCTACACATGAGAAGAGCGAGGGAAAAACATGTTCTTATGGGAAACTGACACAGTACACTTCAACTTTATTTCATTCAAGCGCCTTAAAGTTATTATTAGTATTGCTTTAATTCTGTTTAGCCATGCTTTGCTCCTAGAGCTGTGTGAATTGACATATTAGCTAATAAACACTCGTGTAAGTTGAAAAAAAACAACATTGTTTTAGTGATGGTGTAAAAATCATGGAGAGATTATCTGGGAAATGTAATCATATGATTTTTTTTGTGGGAATTCACCATCTGTTCTGGGTCTTGCTCATCCCTGTCCCGCGGTGTGTGTGTGTGTGGTGTGTGTGTGTGTGTGTGTGTGGGGTGGATGTTATGTGCTGTGGAGCGCGCGGTTCCTGTACTCGTGATTCGTGATGGCGCTGCGGCGGCTGCTGCTGCTGCTGGAGCTCGCGCTTCACGCCTGCTGCTTCATCTGCGGAATCATCACCGCCGCCTCCGTGACTCTGTCTCAGGTAATCACTGTCCAACAGCGATATTATCAATACATTCACTTTTAATAACGTCTTTAACAGTTTTGATCATAAATGCATACTCAGTTACACTGTTATGATACTTCGGTGCGTAACACGCGCCTGTCAGTGGGAAGCAAAAATAAAGTTCATAAAGACAACTTTAATCTTCCTGACTGAAATGACACAACGCAGCAAGTTTGTAATAGCATTTATTTATATATAGCAATATTTTTTTTTTGCAATAAATAGGCTCGTGCTAGTCCAGCTATCCACTTTCCCCCACTTTCCACACTTCTGTGTGTTTGCGTGTTGTGTTTTCAGCAGTGTTTTGGTTCTGCATAGCAAACAGGATCCTCCAAAGTTTCACTTAAACAACAGAATTCTTCTTCTTCAACCTAAAGACTAAATGAACGGAAGGGAGAATTAAACGGCCCCGGTGTGTCATATGACTAGTAAAAACATTTCAGGCATGTTAGGTATTTTTAAGTAAGTGTAAGCGGATTAGGCATTAACACAAAAGCCACGTGAATATGGCGGGCAGATGGCATAATCCATGTTTCTAGGAAGTGCACTAAAAATGTTAAAATCGTGTGAACTTTTTTTTTTTCTTTGGTGAAAATAAGGAAGCAGATTTCGTCTCTTCCGCCTCTTCTCCGGGTCAGCTTGGTCACGTGACCATCTGTCGCTTGCTTACTTTCTTTCTAAGTGACTTGGTGAGATTTCGCTTTCACATTGTCAGCACAGGGGAGTCCCATGCACGTGACAGTGGCTTCATGCAATAGACTTAAAAACAACCTGAAAACAATGAAAATGAAACTTGTATTCTTATGTGCCATTTTTTTTGTGTAATAACAATGTAATGCAATATGATTTAAAAAAAAATAAAAAATACAAGTCAGTATTCATTTGACTCTGACTGACTTTCACATTCACATACAGGGTGATTTTTCAGGGAAGTGTTTGCTGTACGGCTCTGTGCGCCTCAACGTATCAGAACTTGACGTGAGCTGGTCCAGCGCTTCTTCTCTCTGTTACTTTGTGTCAGGCATCTCAGTGTGTGTATCTGTCTTCTGCTTCTCCATCACCCTCTACTGGGTCTACACGACCTGCGTGGATGGAGAGGTCAGAAGGTAAGCGGTTTATTCGTTGCCTGTTGATAATGCATCTAAGTCAGTAAAACATATGGAAGTATTAGCATTGTCTCATTTAGATATGAAATCATGCTTAAGTAATGCTTTGCAGGTTTTTGTTTTAGTTTTAGTAGTGTAACAGGGCAGTGGGAGCTCAGTGGTTAAGATGCTGGACCAAGCTACCCCTGCTGGGCCCTTGAGCGAGGGCCTTAACCCAATTGTATAAATAAGATAAATGTACGTCACTCTGGATAAGGGTGTCTGCCAAATGCTGTAAGAGTAACTTGTACGATTGTTTGTCAGTTGTCACATTTGCATCTCCGTCCACTTTCAGAGAGAGAATATGGATGACTTTTTCATTACTTGTAAGCGGAGTCTTCCTCTTCTTCCTCCTGGTGACGGGATGCATCCTGAAAGTGGGTCGAGACAAACTTTGTGAATCTGTGAGCAATGCAGTGCCCAATATATCCAGGTGAGATTAAGACATCATTATTTGAGCCCTTCCTCTAGAAAGGCAATAATTGGCCAAAAATGTAGTTCTTGGTCAGTGTAATGACTCGATGATTATGTGTTTGCAGCTGTGATCAGGCTCAGAACCAGAAATGGAAAAGCCCTTTCATCGGCTCTAGTTTCTACTCCAAACTACACAGTGCTGAGGTATGTAGCCACATCGCTTCTGCTTTAAACACCTGGATGTTTGATTGTATTGCCACTTTGCACAATGGTACTGTTCTTCTTTTTGGAATCCCAATTTGCTTCACATTGCATCAAAATAAATTGGTTATTTTGTGCATTTTATACCTGGATTGTATCCTGATGTGGATTGTACCCACATGTGTCAAACCACCCCCTGAAGTAATCTGAGTGATTTGGTTTGCTTGAGTTTAAAACTGTAGCAAATGTGTCTGCACACCATTTCTCAGCTGCTGGTTTCAGCTTGAATTCAAAATAAAATCATAGTCACGGTGCAGTGCCCGCATTGGCAAGGGGTCCTCTTGGTGGCACGTCCTTCTATATTTTGTCTAGCCAAGGGCATGTGTGGGGGCTGTGCTTCATAGCCTCCTTTATACAATGCATGATATAAGCTGCAGGACAACCGCACCCATTAGAACATCAGTTTCTGAGATTCTGTTCACTTCAACCACCTTATCTCACAGTTCCTTGCTAATAGCCACTGCAATCTCAATCTATTTTGACTTTCTGCCATTGTAGAAGAGCTTGTAACTGTCGCCCATTTCTTTCGTCTTTCCTCCCATTCCTTTGGTTTCTTGTACACACGTGATGCCAGTGCACCGTTTCCTCAGAGTCAGGTGGTGATGGATCTTTGCCTGCCTTCTATCCTTCAACTCTATCATTAAAAACTCAGGTGTGCTCAGTGTGTATGGGCTGTGGTGATTAATAAGTTTAACTACAAATTAAATGTATTGTTATTGTTATTAATACATTTAATAAACTTTCAGTATACTTAAGCAAACGCTTCCACTAATGCTTAATTAAACCTTAAATTGGAATTATGAGATTCCATGACCAGTAAATATTGATTATAATGTATGAAATATTAGTTTACCTAATTGCATTGTAAATGCTGATGTTTACGATGCATTAATGATATTTCAATCATAATTAGCTACATTCATTTCATGCAATAAATAATAAATAATATGCTCAATGTTCAAGGTTAGATTAATATACATTGGTTTAATGTACTGTAAATTCATGGTTAAAAGGTTAAAATACAG
>JAOTRJ010000045.1:10165940-10176710 GCA_028564905.1 Leptodoras praelongus | reverse complement strand
CCGGGGATCGAACCCGGGTCCTTCTTGCTGTGAGGCGACAGCGCTATCCACTGCGCCACCGTGCCGCCCGCTGCCTGATTGTGTGATTAGATAATTGCATGAATGAGTAGGTGTACAGGTTTTTTTATAAAGTGTTCAGTGAGTTTAAATGGTCATATCTGGGCATATGACACTTGCAGTTTTGAGAGACAAGGACACAGGAAAGACACTGAACCTGCACAAGGTTTAAGTTGTTTTTTTTTCAGACACCCTGATGTAGGTAGTAGTACTACCTCAAATGCCCACACGGTGGCTCAGTAACAATTCAGACATTTGGCCTCAAAGGTACTGATAGCATGAGAATTTGATCTGTACTCATGCACCAGTATCTGGATACATCCAGCTAAGCCTAATCACATTTTACTTACCTTAATGTTACTTCCTAAGTAGTAATGGCAGATATACGTGACTAATGTAATTTAGACTGAACATTTCACAGTTTTATACTTGGTGCAGTGTGAAAAGTCATACCATAGCAACAAATCATGTAACTACTGGATTAATACTCTATGAAAAATGAAACATGTAAGCATGACATAAGGCAGGTGCTTCAAATCAAGCAGTCTGGTTTTATTATAGCATAAATAATGTCATTATCAGTTATCATCATCATCTCCCTAACTGATATCTATCAAATCAACAATCTTTGCTACAATAGAACAGTTTGCATCATTTTATGACGTTTGAGGTCTTAAAGTAGCTGTTCACTTGCTATTTGAGTTTATTTAATTTAAAGGGATAATGTAAAGCCTATTCATCCGTTCCAGATGAATCATACTGCACAATCACTAACAATGTTCAAAACATTCTCCCAGAGTGGAAACTACCGTTTCTGCTGGGCTACACACAATTTTGGAAGCAGCTGAAGCGCTTAGGTTTGATGTTTTATTTTTCTTCCCCCTACACAACCTTGAAATGGAATTGCAATCGAACATCACACATTTCTTTTAAACATCTACATACATGAACACATTCAGCTGCCTGACTCTTGAATATCACTTCCATAAACACACATAACAATCAGCTGTTGTCTCTCCTGGAATGTCACTTAGTCGACTCAAGTTTAGTTAAATCTAGACTTGTAAAGTTTGGCTTTAGTTTAAAGTCTTTACATATGTGGAGCTGAACCGCTCTTCTGAATGCTTGTGGCATATCTTCTCACTGTAAGTTTAAACATTGAAACATTTAGTGGTATTCATCATCAAGTTCATGATGCAACACAGAACATTCTGACAAGATTGCCTGAACATTTATTTCTTTTTTTTCTTCTTTTATCCTATGTGTGCCACTAGGAGGTCCGCCTGGCCTGCATGTTTTTAAATGAGAGCAAGTCCATTCACGAGTGAGTGAACGAAAACTAGTAGATGTGTTTGAAACTGTAGCAATCCGTAGAGCTTAAGCTTACTATCATCATTTTTTTGAAGTAAGAAAACTTGAATAGAACTTGACAAGTGACATATTACAACTGTATTATTAGCCCCAGATCCACAAGCACTGAATACAGAAAGGCATCACATATACATACAAACATAAAAACACTAGCGTCTAGGACGGCATGACTAAAAATATGGTAGAGCAACTGTGCAAAAATAAAAAAAACATGTTTGGTGAAAGTGTGCCCTATATACAAAATGGAAATAGATTATAAGCAATCTGTGAGTATTTCTTGGCACACTAACCATTTCATTAATGATTAGCTGGTTCATGCTCATGTGACACAATATATGAGACACGTACAGAGGTTATGATGGAAGGCAATGTATTGTATGGTTGCACCATAAATTCACATAAAACAAGGTGTCTGTGTGAAGCAAAGCCCTTCGTGAGGCAAAACTAGTGATACACTACAGAACAAATAAACTTACTAATATAGCAAATGTACCCAAAACATAATGTGCTTCACTATAACAAAGTGATGCGAATAATCTTCCAGCATAGAGAACACCCTCCATGTTTTTATGCTTCTCATAACAACGAAGTACTGAGCCATTTCATGTCCAGAATAGAGCCTTCTCCTTTTAAATGAGAAGGCTTGGTCCAAGTTTTCAACAGAGGTGAAACACTCCTTCCTACATGAGCCAAAGCTCCAAAAGATGTTCAGCAAATCATATTTCCCAAAGTCAACCTGCTTCGAGCGAACCGCAGCAAACAGCATGCAAAGCAACAGTATTTGAGGATGTTAACACTAGACTAAGCTGGATAGATGTCAGAAAACAGGGTGGTGGTGCTTCCATTAGTGAAAAACAGGATACACTGTCATCTCAAGTCTGTTGTTAGAGCATAGGCTGAGGTAACGTTAAGTTACATGCACAGGTAGGGTGCCTTACAGAAGACTGTGATCCATTTGGGTTCCAAGGCTGCAATTATGGTGATTTCGTTGTACCTGAAGATTTTACATTTATTACTGTAGTTACTTGATACTGGAAAACCAGAAATAGAAATTCTCGTATTATGAGATCTATGATTTCTCTGATGTATTTACTTGAGAAATGTACAGAAAGATTTTATTTATACATCCTTTTTATTTCTTGGTCTTCTTCCTTCTAAAATTGTCTTACTTTTGGAGTAGGACAGAGAAAGAACTTATTGAGTATCTATCCCTTATTTTACCTGACTTCTCTCAATCTTGCATAGATATATTGAGCCATATTTTCCAACCTACCTTACATAGCTTTTCTACGTGATAACCAATACCAGTTCCTACTGTCCCTTCTTCCTCACTAGAAAAAACAGTGCTACCTCTATGTTTATAGACCCTCCAATTTTCTCCTCTTTGAGAAGTTGTTCCTCTCGTTTAAGAGATGTCCTCTCCTGAATGACAACTCTCCTCTCCATGTACTATTAACACTGGGAAGAAAAAAGCATCCTGATATGCAGGAGGTCGATCCCTTTCACCCTCTCTCCCTTCCTCTCTGTTGCTATCTTCAGGCTGCTCCACTTCCTCTTCTTGTCTTTCTCTCTCCTCCACAGCCTCCTCATTTCCCTGCTCTTCTTCCTCATCCCCTTCTCCTTCTAGCACCCCTCTGCTCTCCTCATCCTGTCTTGAGCCCAATCCAAGAAACCCTCCACCTCCTGCTCCTGCACCACTCCCCTCCTCCCCTCTTCCACCTAGGCCTCCACCCACACTGCGGGAATGGAACAGAGATGTGGGACGTGTTGCCTGGAGACGTCCCAATGAAAAACCACTTCTGCTTAGAACAAGCCTGCCTGGACCTCCAGCAGGACCTCCTGTTCCACTAGCCCTCATTCCAGCCACAGTGCCAGTCAGCAAGGCAGCTGTTGGGCCTCTCAGCCTGGAAGGTAGAGACATGCTGCTAGTGGACCGGCGACAGCGAGGGCAGCTCTGAAGCAGGTAAGCTGAGGCAAAGGCCACAGGCAAAGTAGGACCTCCAGTGGTGGAGTTTGTCCCACCAGGAGGAGGGTTAGTGCTTTGGTTGCCATCTGAGCCAGGATCCATCAGCAGTGCCTCAGAATAGCTGGGAACCATCTGCTGATTGCAGCGAATGTGCCACTCAAGTTCTGTCATGTCAACGGTGTTAACCCGGGAAATGGCACGGTAGCTAGATCCGATGCCCCCTCCGCCAGGTCCGTTTACATTCTCACTGATCCCTCCATTCTCGCTTCCGTCCCCTCTGCTGCTGTCATCTTCATCACCAAACAGCTTCTCTACATGGTAATGCACATATGCAGTGCGATATTCTGCTACAACACGAAGTGGCCATGACAGCAGCAAAGCTGAGGCAAGCCAGAAAACCCTCCGGCGTGCGTACCAGGGCTGCCGAGTAGGGTCAGGGAAGGCCAACATGTGTTCACGGAAGTCTACATTTTTCAGGTGCATTCCCTCACGTGCCTCCATGTAGTCATCTAGGCCTTCATTTTCCCCAAAGAATCGTGCACGTTGTGTGAGGTAGGCAGCCTCTGCTCGGGCACTGGAGAAACTAAAGCACTTTGTAAAGCGCAGGCGTATTGCAGGATGCTCCATGAGCCCCCTTAGCTCCTTTGAGACATCTTTTACACCGAGCCTGGCATAGTCAAACTCTGAACTTGCTGCATGCGTGTTGACCCGTTCATGGTACACCTGTGTAGTGGTGTATGCATCTCCATTGCGGTAGCGTGTTACCTGTCTTGTCCTTCGCACATAATGGTAGCTGATGGCCTTCCACCAGATGCATGGTGTAGCCTGCTGAAGTCTCTGCACACGCTCATACACCTCCGCAACCTCTGCTTGAGCCAGCATGGCAGTCTTAGAGTAGCAGTGCCAGCACTCCACCAAGTAGACCACATATAGCATGGCCAGAAAGGCCAGAGGAATGTAGACATAGCCACTTGAGCAAGGGCTGTCCAGTGCCAATTCATCAGGGCTATAGGTATTAGCAGCAGCTGAAGTTGTAGACTGATCTTCATTTTCCAATACTGTAGCTGCAAGCTCTACGGGGACTGTGAGGACGGGAACCTTGCATAATCCGCACCAGGTCAGTGTGCCAAAACATCCATACATAAGCAGCGTGAGAAGAAGACATTTCCAATGTGACTCCCGACACAGAGAGCTAGCCAGGGACTGCTTCACTGGACGCTGCTGTGAAAGAGAAGAAAAGGGATGGAAAGAAAAGAGAAGAAAGACAAGTTAACATCTTGTTATAGTCTAGAGGGACAGAAATCTGAGTTAAAATGTTTTGGAGCTATTAATATACACTGTAGCATACACCGATCAGCCGTAACATTAAAACCATTGACAGGTGAAGTGAATAACATTGATTATATCCTTACAATGACAACTGTCAATATAACACTAGTTATAGAGTGGATGTGGATCCAAAGTGGATGTGTTAGCAAGAAAGCAAGAGAACTAAGCGGAATGAATTGAACAACTTTGGCCTAATTGTGATGCCTATACAACTGGGTCAGAGCATCTCTGAAAGAGCAGGTCTTGTGGGGTTTTCCCAGTATGCATTGGTTAGTACCCACCAAAAGCGGTCCAAGAAGGGGCAACAGGTGAACTGGCAACAGGGACATGGGCAGCCAAGGCTCACTGATGCACATGGGGACCGAAGAACAGCCTATATGGTCTGATCCCACAGAAGAGCTACTGAAGCATACATTGCTGAAAAAGTTAATGCTGGCTATGGTAGAAAGGTGTCAGAACACACAGTGCATCACAGCTAACTGGATATGGGTTGACTGCATAGCTGCAGACTGGTCAGAGTGCTCATGCTGACTCCTGGCAACTGCCAAATGTGCCTACCATAAGCATGTGAGCATGAGAACTGGACCATGGTGCAATGGAAGAAGGTGGCATGCTCTGGTGAATCATGTTTTCTTTTACATTGTGTGGATGGCCGGGTGAGGGTATGTCAATTACCTGGGGAAGAGATGGCCAGGATGCATTAGGAGAAGATCGCAAGCCGGCTCTGGCCAATGTTCTGCTGGAACACTTTGTGACCTGGCATTCATGTGGCTGTTAATTTGACATGTACCACCTACCTAAACATTGTTTCAGGCCAAGTAAACCCCTTCATCACCAATGATATTCCCTAATGGCACTGGCCTTTTTCAGCAGGATTACACTGCAAAAATTGTTCAGGAATGGATTGGGAAGGATGACAAAGGGTTCAAGGTGTTGACTTGGCTTCCAAATTCACCAGATTTCAATCCAATCAAACATCTGTGGAATGTACTGGACAAACAAGACCGATCCATGGAGGCCCAAGCTTGCAACTTACAATACTTAAACAATCTACTGCTAACGTCTTGGTGCCAGATACCACAGCACACCTTCAGAGCTCTTATGGAGTCCATGACTTGACAGGTCAGAGCTGTTTTGGCAGCACAAAGGGGACCTGCACAATATCAGGCAGGTGGTTTTAATGTTATGGCTGATCAGCGTATATGTGAATGGGGAGAAGCTGGTGATGGGGTGAGATCAACCCCTTGATGTCCACAGTGCCCTTTTACTTCTTTTTTAAAGGCTAGCAGAGGTCCTTATCAATAGAAGCTTCAATTATTAGTTAAATAATAAAAAGCTTATTAGATTAAAAAAAAAATGTAATTAATAGTGACACATAATCTTGACTATCAACTCTATTATTAGCATGATTTATGTGCATAAAGGTAACAGGCAGTTTGCTTGGAGATTACTTTAAATTATCTGAGGCTGTTCAAAAGGTAGAACACATCTCTTTAACATAATCTGTGAATCATTTGCTATATTGACTTGATGAGGTTGCTTCTTCATCAGTATAAAAATGTGCCTTTAATCAGAATCTAAGATAGCCTCTTATTTATTCCTTAAATTAGCCTATTGATGAGGCTAATAACACATTTCCCATGCCAGCAGGAGACAGCACTTTCTGCTGCCACCCAGGATAATGGTCAATAATAGCATCACTGTGATCCCACAGGGAGGAAGGAACAGGGTTCATGTGCTCTGCTGTAGCCTCTGACAAACCCCAACTCTAATCAATATAAAATCTTTAAATATTTTTGCCTAAAACACAGTATACAGCACAATAGGTTAAGCTGTCTATGCACAAGCACAATCTTTACAGGCAGACAGTCATCTGTCTAAGCTTTCAAATGGTATTATTTTAGCTCCAAGATTCTCGGCAATTTCATGATCTCACCTGAAAGGCAATATGGGGATAGCTAAAATGTTTCAGTAGGGGATCTGATTACATTTGGAAAGCTGCACTGTGGAGAGTAACGGCATGCATGATTGGTCTTGAGCAGATTGAAGCCATGAGAAACCAGAAACTTAAAGCCAGTATAATCATCATTCATCTAAATGCTTTGTGTTACTATGATGTTAGACAGTACTTTTAGCTACATTTTATCCATTATCTTTAGTGACATACTGGTTACTTCAAGTCTGGTTTATCTCAGTTACAATTTGGTGCCTGTTAAGTAAGATTTATTTAACATCAACGAAGGCAGTAAAGCAGGAGAAGAAGAAAATTATTATCATAGTTGACACAATAAAAAAAAAATATCACAGATTAACAATGAGAGAGCAGAAGACACACAAATACTGAAAATAACTGAGACTGAGAGTACAGAGTGACAAATGTCCTAGGGAAATGCAGATGCTCTTTCTTTTCCTTAGCAGACCTTCCTCCCATTATCTCCTCCATTTGGTCTTCGGCACAATTTATTTGCTGGTAGTAGCCATGCATATAAGTGGTCATTTTCACAGCTCAAATACTCAGCAAAACTGATCATGACTTTACAATCACTATTTTTTGGACAAAACTTAATGGCAGAAAGACTTTGCTTGCTCTTTAAACACAGGTTATGTTTTCTTGCTCGCATCTTTGCTTTTGCTCTGTGTGTGCTAAACTAAGCCAGTGGAGAGGTGAAAGCAATTAAGAATTAAAAGCTCACTGAAGTGTCATAACCAGCTCCATTTTAATGAAGGCTCATTTTAAATCTAGTGTGTGGAAATCATAAACACTTAGCTTTTTAATTGTATACCTTGATAAAGATTTATAATAATTTGATGGTCCTTTTCATGGATGCAGCACACACAACATGATGGATGGCCATAATCCTTTAATTTACTGTGATCTCTCACTAGTGTTAGGTAGACAAATGTGTGCTTGCGACAAACAGACCAGCACAACGCATATTGACAGCATGGATATGAAATAAATGCTTCTCCCTTGATGAGCTGACCCCTTTTGTTTAAAGTCAGAAACGAGTGACATAAGATAACAGAGATTAAAATTAATTCTGATTACATTCTGATTAAATCTTTCATGAAATTATCTGCAGTTGATCACAGCATTAGAATAATTCTAAACTGGCTTAAAGTTTTGTGGGATTCCATGCTTCACACAGCTCCTTTCCAAGGATACTGTCACATACACTTTTACCCAGCTATACATGCTGTAAAGTTACTATGCTAGTACAGTCATGCAAACTGTACACACTATTGTGGAGGTGCTGCCTTCTCAGTTTCTACCACTGTCAAATCGCAAGATGCCACATTCTGTAACTGTAAGAGGACACAGGAGGTTAACTCAACTATTAAGAATCCTGTGCGTGTGTAGTGGAGTATGGAACCTCACCCACGCTTCTTGGTCTAACAGAAGCCATTATGTAGTGAATAGTCGAATTAAAGTCTTAATCTAGCTCTAAGCATTAAACAAATTAGTAGGGACATGGAAATAAAGTATTCAGCACACACCAGGGTTAAATACAGACCTACTGTACAGAATGAAGCCTTACAGTGTACAACTGGACTCATATGAACACTGTAGTTCATGCATACTGAGTTTTAAGTAGTTATAGTGAGTATCAACCTGCAGGTATTTGCTGTTTACAACATTACCAATGCTATCTATCAGAGTGTCTAGTGGTTTACACTAGTGAAAGACTTCAGTTAGGGGAGGGGGGGTGTTCTGGATGTCAGCACTCACTAACCTTGAGTGAAACACCCTGGACAGGTTGCCAGTCCATTATAGGGCAGATACATACAAGCAATGTAACATCCCCAATTTGCCTGATTTACATTTATTTAGACTGTGAGAGGAAACCAGAGTTCCTAGAGGAGACATGGGGATAACATGCAAACTCAGCACAGAAAAAACCCTGGTTGCCCAGCCGGAAATCAAACACAGATCCTTTTTGCTGGTGAGAAACAGTGCTACTCATTGTAACACCCATGCTGCCTGTTGGGTGCCCTGACATTCTTGATTTTACGTGTCAGTGATAAGGTTAATATATTAATAAAAATACTTGCCAAAAATATAAATAAGCTTATGGCTTCAATACTAGAATTGATATACACTCACCCATCCACTTCATTAGGAGTTCATATTCATTCAGTTATCTAATCAGCGAAATTCACTTCAAACATCAGAATGAAAAATTTTGTAATCTCTGTGACTTTGATCACAGCATGGGTGTCGGCACCAGAAGGACTAGTCTCAGTACTGCTGATCTGGGAGTTTTACACACAACATGAGCCTGTGCCAAGGATAGCTTCAGATTCCCGTTTTTGACTGACAGGAGTGGAACCCAACATGTAAAGAGTGATCATATAATATCCTTCCTGGCATCTTGAACCAATCTGGTCATTCTACTCTGATGTCTCTTATTAACAAGGCATTTCCACAATTTTACACTATCCTGTATAAACTCTTCTTTATGAAAATCCTAAGCAGTCAGCAATATCTGAAATCTGAAAATCTTGTACCAACCACCATGCAACGGTTAACATCAAAGCAAACACATTTTTCCCATATTCTAATGTTTGAACATTACCTTCACCTGTATCTGCATGATGTTTTTGCATTGCATTGCTGCCACGTGTTTGGCTGATTGCATCTCGCAGTTCCTGCAGATTTTTCTTTTTCTTTCATGCTGGTGAATCTCTCGTTCTACCAAAGGTGTACTACTGGATTCAGATCTGATGACTGGGAAGGTCACTGAAGAACAACGAACTCAGTGACATGTTTATGAAACCAGTTTGAGACTTCTGTTTAGTGACATAGTGCATGATCATGCTGGAAGTCACCATTAGATGGTAAATTGTGACCTTGAAGGGATGCAGATGGTCAGCAACATTACTCAAACAGACTGCGGCATTCAAGTCATTCAGGCCCAAAGATTGGAAAGCATTCCCCACTGCATTACACCACTTCCACCAGCCTGGACTGTTGACACAAGGTAAGTTGGGTCCAGGGATTCATGCTGTTGGCACCAAATTCTGACCCTACCATCTGTGTGCCTCAGCAGAAATCGAGATTCATCAGACCAGGTTACATTTTTCCAGTCTTCAACTGTCCAGTTTTAGTGAGCCTGTGCCCACTGCAGCCTCAGCTTTCTGTTCTTGGCTGACAGAATAGGAGTTTGACATGGTCTTCTGCTGTTGTAGTCCATACACCTCAATGTTCAACATGTTGCTCACTAGAACTATACAGTGTTTATCTGTGTTACTGTACCCTTTCTGTCATCTTGAACCAGTCTATCAATTCCCTATTGACCTCTCTTAAGTGTTCCCATCCACAGAATTGCTCACACAATGTATTTTTCTTTCTTGCACCATTCTCTGTAAACCATACAGACTGCTGTGTGTGAAACTCCCAGATCAGCAGTTATAGAAATACTCAAATCAGCCCGTCTGGCACCAACAATCATGCCACACTCAAAATCACTGAGATCCTCATTCTAGTGTTTGATGTGAACATTACCCAATGCAGCTGGTCTCTATCTGCACGGTTTTGTGTTTGCGTTGCACTGTTGCCACATGATTGGCTGATTAGATAATCACATGAAGGAATATGTGTAAAGGTGTTCCTAGTAAAGTGCTCTGTGATGTGCTCAGGACTCTTGTGGCAGTAATTTGTTCAGATCCAACAGTGAAAATCACAGCCCACAATTATCAATTATTATATTTATTAGTGAATCCTTTTTACTTTTAGCCTGTTTGACTGATCACTGGAACTGAATGGGTTTAATCCTATCTGAATAACCGAAAAACAAGTATGTCTCCGTGGAACTTACGTGTTCTCTTAGCAAAAAGATCAGGAATAGAAAGCTCTATGGTTCCAATAAACAGACAAAGTATTACTGGACATATGAGTAATGTTCAGTAAATAAATATGTGCTGAGAGAGTTAGTGGAATTTGTTATACAGCTGAAGGGGTTACAAAAGGTTTGAGAACCTGTGCTCTATGGCATGTTATGCATACATATATATATATATATATATATATATATATATATATATAT
>JAOTRJ010000045.1:10142945-10155855 GCA_028564905.1 Leptodoras praelongus | reverse complement strand
GTTAAGGGCCTTGCTCAGGGGCCCAACAGTGGCAGCTTGGTGGTGCTGGGGCTTGAACCCCCAACCTTCTGTTCAGTTTATGTATTATGTATGTATCTCAGGTGTTAAAGGCAGAAGGCATATTCTTATCTAAAATTCACGCATGCTTCTACATTTCTTTCCCGTCTCCAAGCCTTCCCCTAAATAGCTACAAATGCTTTCTGCTTCCTCTTCACACATTCTCAAGTTCAACAGTTTGGGTTTTTTTTCCTGCACTTTCCTTTTCGTCTAAATCCTTTCTTGTGTTACTCCTTCCATTTCCGAGCCTCTTTGTATTTATTGTTCACACATTTACCCCTCTAAGGCTAAAACTGTGCTTTTGGATATGAATTAGGACGATGTAGAACTTTCAGATTATAAATCTCTAAGAGGTTTGTATTGCTGCATCTTTTATAAGATGTACTCGATACGAATAAAATGGAAATCAGCAAGCGCTTACTAACCAATGCCAGTCACATGCTGAAAATACAACATGTAAGCCATGTAGTGTTTATTTAATGTTTGTTTCTGAGTATCTTAGCTTGTTTGGAATTAAGACCTGTGTCCATCTGTGCTATCATAAGGATATACGCTAAGTAAAGCACTTCTATAAGAGTTTCTTCTGGATATGAAGGTGTGTGAAATGTTGCAGATGTAAAACTCAGTGTAGTTTTTGAGAAGCATTAGAAAACTCCCCTGTGTTCGTTTGATACCCATTTAGAAAGGCAGTAGTGACCCTGTTCACTGATCAGATCAGATCAGATCACATGTGACACAGCTGCTGTGTGTTCAGCTTCATTCTTACCGTTTTCTCGGTAATGTTTCTCAAGCCTCTCATCCAGGATCTTACAGATTCCGTCTCCAAAGTTCTGCAGGATTTTGGCCTCTTTGCCGTTTTTCAGTGGCAGTGGATACTTTTTTAAAGAGTTTATGGCCTTCCAGAGAACACAACAGGACACCGTGTATCAGAAACAGTCATTATGGCTTTATGAATGAAACTGCTAAGAACAGGCCACGCTGCAGTTTACCTTCTGGTAGACGTACTGGGTCTTGAGGCCCTTCTCTCTGGCCTGATCGCGCATCTCAGTGAGCCACTGCAGGAACAGTGGGTTGGGGCAGGCGGGCACCGGTCGCTTCCGACCCAGACGCACTGCTTCCGACGGCATGTGGAGACTCAGAGTTCAGCCACGCAGCTGGATAAAGCCAAGCAGCAGCAACATAAAACAAAAACCCAAACACTACGACTGGTGCAACTGGATTCAAACCAACAACGCTATTAAGCTAGTATCAGATCCAGTGTTTCTTCATAGATTAAACTAACACAAGTTTGCTTATTTGCTTAAACCACTCTCAGCTAGCTAATATACAACATCCTGCTCAAGCTAACAGCTGAAGCTAGCCGGGGATATCCACTGAGTTTCTACCAAAACATTAGCCTGTGGTAGCTAACAGTGTAAGCGTAACAGTACATTATTCTTCATGCTTTTGTAAAGTCGTACTTTACAAAAATAACTTCGACGCAACTATATGAAACCAAACTTGTCTTTATTACGACATATACATTTAATATCTACAGACACCCGGTACAGTGGCTGTGTGTCATGAGCTCCGCGCCAGTGTTTTCGAAAACGATGGACGTAACAGGGTTGCCTGATATGCAAAAAATTAATCCCTCAAACAGAAACCTCAACCCTGACACCTTCCCAAACCTATGATTAGAAGCTCAACCTCATGACTGTCCCAGCTAAATAAATTAGTTTATTAAATGCAACGATATATGGTACGTTTTCGATAAATCATTATTAATAAGTACTATTTCCGTACCTGAGGTTTTAAATGATCTTATGTGTTGGACGTTTTATAATTCATACACTAATATACAGAGGTGATCTGAGAGCTGTTCCAAGAATTTCATTACTGCATATTTGGTCGTGTAACGAACTAATATAAGGCAGACAATTATTGGTAGTCCGGCAGAAATATGTATATATAATGTCGCGTTAAAAGTGCGGACATGGCAAGTGACGTTTGGCGTGGTGACGTTTTTGTTTCGCGACACGGTCCTGTGTGGAGTACACAATTAACAATTAACGCAACACATCCGTTGTCGATTTAAAGAAAATCTTTTAATGTTATTGAAAAGTAAAACTAGCATTAATATTTCAACATTTAGGAATGGTGCTGTGTATTAACAGTGTTTCTAATACTTTAGCAGGCCATATAGACTTTCAATTGTTTTCTTTTTTCTTTTACTTTCCATTTATTTTTTAATATTGACCTTTCTTGTGGTGTGTTGTGGAATTAGTGTGCTTAGTTACTTGTCTGTTTAACCTGTGATGCTGCTGTCGTTTTGATAATATATTTCTTAACGCTATTAAAAACCACGTGCAGTGACTGCAGCGACACCCAGAATAAAAACTGGGATGTGCAGAAGCCTGGAGCGCAGGTAAGAGTTTTCTCGATAAAGGATCTTTTAGTACTTCTGTAGTACCTCTGTTCTGAATGCAGTAGGTAGGCTGTACTAATCTGCTACAGATGACCTGATCTACATTCTGTAGGCTGTTCGAATGAACCAAAACAAAATGACTATTTTGAGTGTTTTCCTGTTGAGCAACATAACGGGCACATCGACGCTCCTGCACCGTTAACACCCAGAAACTCTGTAATGAGGAATTCCAGCAACAAGACCAAACACAGACCTGGAATCTGCTGTGTGCTCACACAACGTACACACACACACACACACAAACCACACACACAAACCACACACACCACCACCTTTCACGCCTCCTTCCATGTTCAAAACTAATTTCATTCTAGTCATACACACACTTCACTGTTTTTTTTAACCATATTTGTAACATAAAATAAAAGTTTATTGTTTATTTTATACAGAAAGCACATTCACTTTAAAAAGGTTATGAAGGAAAATGCCATACAGTAGGCTACTTCAGTGCTTTTAGTTTAAGCTTTTAGAACTGAAGATAAATCAGCATTATTACTGTAACTGCAGTGAGCACACATCTCATATCTGACTCTTCAGGAAATTAATGAATATGAAAATGTGAATCAATGTTCATATTATGTACAAAGATTTATATCATTATAACTGTATAAAAATCTGGAAAAAAAAGTGTTAACTCCACCAAGAGAACGTTACACACCACCCTTGATAAATACACATTTTTTTTCACACATCTGACAGCATATATATTACAAACATCAATAATTACAGACCAAACACCATTCCCTCTTCAATAATTCCTCATAGGACAATATAGGACATAATATTTTTATATAACAATATTTAGGCAAAAAAAAAGTTCTCCCCTGAGAAAATAAATGGAGTACTATTCACATAAAATGTGTTTTCTTTGTTAAGATTTTCAAAATCAGCTTTAATGTAAACTAAACTTGTGCAAAATCATTCTGTAGCTGTTTATTTATTCATTTATAGTGAATGTGTAAACTCAAACTCAATCTATGGTTACTGCTGGAAACTCATTCATGCATTCACTTACTTACTGTACATTAAGATTTTTTTGCTTTATTTTAAATAACATTGCATATGATCTAGTGGACATAATGTGAGATAGGCGTATATTATGACTCAATCCAGTCTTAACTCTTTCTACTGTCCTCCTGATCCTGTTGTGTCATCACTGTTCAGAGATAAAGGAGAGCCAGGCAGGGAGTTTTCCTCCTGTGCAACCACGCCTGCTGCCCCTGAATGTCTACGTGCCCCCTTGGCCCGCAAGAAGGCACTGTTTGGATGTTGATTATGGATGTGACGCAACAATGAATCCTGGGTGGATGCTGTGTGACCACATTCCTCGCAGACATAGAGCTTGGTGCGCCGTTCCTTGTAGGCATACTGCTGCATCACACCATGGATCTTCTTCATGTGGGATTCCAGAGAGCAGCGCTGGGTAAAGGCCTTCTCACACAAATTACATTTATATGGACGAACACCTGAAACGCGAAAAGAAAAGAGGCATACATGATTAAGAGTCTGGCTGTGTTGTGTTGTCACAGAGTTTTGGCCTATAGTAGGATCTGGGGCAATTTGAAACTGTAACTGTATATTTCTATACAATATTACACACCCAGGTAAATAAATCTGATCCCTGTTTTGTCAACCTGTTTGGTCTGACAGTAAAATGTAATATGACCAGCAAAATATTTTATGCTAACATACCTGTATGTGTGCGCACATGCCTCTTGAGATCGAAAGTGTCATTGAAGCCCTTGCCGCAGAAGCTGCACAGATGACGTTTCTGTTCACTGTGACACTTTAGGTGTCTGTTGAGCATGCGCTGGTACTGAAACACTTTCTGGCACACCTGACAGGCATAGGTTCCCACTGCTGTAGGTGCAGAAGATGCCCCAGTGCTGGTTGTGGGACATGGGTTTGCCACAGGAGTGACAGGAGGATCAGCAATTGTGCTCAGAATGTTAAGTGGAGCTTCAACAGGGAGTTCACCTGTAGTCACCTGTAAATATAAAACATAAAGGAGAATATATTTATATACAATTCAATACAGTTTGTTCTTAAGTCACTTAAATTCCAGCAAGATTCACTGGGTATCTCAGTTAAAATATAAATTAGTTTGGACTACAATGATGCCACATGCCAGAGTTCATTCCAAATCCAAATGGGTGGGTAACTAGCACTGAAACCATGGCAGCCAAACCAGTTTTTAGCCAGACACAAAAATAGAAACTTAATGAAAGCTGCATTTCTAAGAAAGCCTCACCTTGATCTTGGAGCGGACGTATGTGTTGCTCTGTGTACTTCGGATGCGCTCTGTTTCAGGACTGGGCTGCTGTCCCAGAGAGGTACAGGAGGGTAGTTCAGCTGTAGAAACCACGGTGTAGGGCTCTAGCATGTATTTCTGTGTACGTATGTTGCGTTCTTTATGAGTAGACAGGCACAGGGCCACTTCAGCTGTACTTGCCTCCGTCTCCTCCCACAAAGCTGGAGGGGACACAGAAACTAGAGGGGAAATCATGGAGAAAAAGGGGAAATATGAATGTTAATTGTATTATTAATATTACACTATATTTCCAAAGGTTTGTGAACATCTGATCATCACACCTATGTAAGGCCCAAATCTGTTCCAACATGACAATGCGTGAAAACTTGGTTTGCCATGTTTGCTGAAGAAATCAATTGGCCTATACTGAGCCCTGACTACTAAACACCTCTGGGATAAATTGGAACACTGACTGTTCCCCATTCTCTGCACATTAGTGCCCACCCTTACAGTGTGACACACAAATCCCTACAACCACACTCCAAAATCTAGTGGAAAACCTATCCAGAAGAGCGAAGGGTATTATAACAGCAAAGCAGGACTAAACTGGATCTGGGATGTTCAAAAAGCACATGTAGATATGATGGTTAAGGGTCCACAAATATTTGTCCATATACTTAACCTGTAGTCTGAGTTAATGCATTAAGGAATACATCTTAGATCATGTCTAAAATCTTGTTAATTCAAACTTCTCTTACACGAATCATTCACAAATATGCTCTAGGTTTTAACAAAGAATCAGCAGAGACTGGATGTAGCTTGGCTCTCAAAAAACTGGGGACTGTTGTGCCTTTAGGGAAGGTGTGTGTTTGTGTGTGTGTGTGTGTGCGCGTGTGTGCGTGCGTGCGTGTGGTTGTGTGGGAGGCAGGTGTGTGTGCAACTGTATTGTCCTGTGCTGAAGTCAGCCACTCCTGTTACAGCCTTACCAGTCTGACTGGCCAAGCTAGAGACACAGGCTTATCATCCCGCTTTATACAAACATACATACAACACAATGCATGAGCTGCAAACAGAACCCCAGTAATGTATCATGTTCTCTTATATTCTAATATTCAGGTACAAGTCTATTTAACAACCACTATTAGTGGCATCTTAAAAAAAAAAAACTTGATACCAGTTTCAGATAACTGAAAAACACTTTGGTACATTAAGCAGGAAACAGTGACTCTCAAAGTCTCTCTCTCATAGCTTAAACAAACAAATAAAACAAAAGAGTATAAGCAGGATCCAACAGTGTGAATTAAACATATAGACCCAAGTGACAGAATGAATCAAAAACTGAAAAAAAAACAAGAAGTCAGGATTTAATTACAAATTAAAGCACTGATTCTTTTTCATGTACCATAGCAAGTGGGATTCATCTCTCTTTAGCTGTATGCCAACCCCTCCCAGCTCATGTACGTGTGTTTGTAGTTGAACAACACAGGCAGTGAATATAGAAGTGTCCATTTTATGGGCTGTTATTAATAATATAGACCTTATGAGCTATCTGAGATAAAGTATGAAATGAACTTTATTAGCTAAAACAGACCTCATTAGTTACATTTGTTGGCACAGATCGCATTAGCTATTAAAGTTTTTTAAGGATTTACGTTCAATAATAATTTTGGCTTATTCTTTAGGACTACAAGGCCTAGACCCGTAATAGACCCGCATTTAAGTAAACGAACTGAAACCGATACGACTAAATAACAAAGGAAGACGGTGCGTAATGACTCTGCACAATTCCTGCCCCGTTTTATTGTCCTGCACTAAGCGCCAGTCCAAATCCACGTTTCATGTCTTATCTCGCCACGGTGATACCGCTCTGGTGACGTCACACCGCAGGGCTTCAGGCTCTCCTAACGAAAATCCAGAGGGAAACCTGAGCAAGTCGGACAGACACATAAAAAAATGAAATTGAATTAAAAGCTCAGTATCTACTGATTGTGCGTGCCATGTCGGTAAATAAAGCAGATTAAGGCTGCTATCAGTAGGGAAAGGTGGAGGGGAAGGTGGAGAATGGGCCTAACCCACTGGAGGTGAGTTTACTCAGGGCCATGTTTGCTAAGGGTGTAGCGTGGAACAGCAGCGGCACCGCGGCCAGTCCGTTATTTCCTCCACTGTTCATTAACTCAGCTGTGCACCACAAAGCCCCGGGTAGCTTAAACATGCCACATCATTTTCTTAACGAACGAGTAAATGACAGGGTCATTAGAAACACCGTCTTCCCAAATTCAGTGTCATAAATACAGAAGGAATCATAGCCGGTTATTAGTCTTTTTGAGAAATGAAGATTAAAAATGAATCTTCAATCTTAGGTTCTCAGCACTGGTTTCTGACACATTTTCAGTAGACTAAATTCATTTCTCTAGGGACAGACCATGGCTTTAGGTTAACCTGAAATGAAACTACAGTATTATGTGTTATGGCAATTAGAGCCATCACAAGAACAAGTTTAACAACATTTACTACATACCGCATTTTACTGTCGAGGTTACAGTAGCCTGATCAGTTCAAGCTTCTTCCTCAACAACTCCAAACGTTATTTTTTTAGAAAATAATGTTAAATAAACATGGCCTACCGTGTACATTATTTAAAACAAACTAACAACAGATATTTTTAATTTACGAGCCTAAATTGGGCTATTATTAGAAAAATGAGATGACATCCCTGTTTGGAAATAAGTGCGAGTCCATCCGCGTTGGTGAATTATTAGCCGAATAGTTTATTCTGATGCAGGGAATGAGCTTGGGGAAGGGGCTCACAAAGAGAGGATTGTATTTCGGGTATTCCGTTAGGTGAATCAGCAAGTCATCTGATAGCCTACTCAAAACCTCTGCCTGCTTTTCTAAAAGCGGCGTCAAGATGAACACATGAATCTGTTATGGCCTTCGAAAACTTTGCGAGGGTAAAACGACGTTGCCGTAAAAACCACTCCACCCCTGCCAGGTAGCCTACTACTGTCTCATCTCCTAAATTAAGTGGATTGAAAAGCTTTTCTAAACGTTACGCTACGTTCTGGTTATGGGCGAGACTAAAATGTTTGCAACGGAGTGTGTTGCAATGAATTTTAGGTCGAGTGTGGGCTATAAGGAAGGCAGCTGGGGCTGAAGGTCAGCTAAACGGGCTGGAACGGCTCCTTGGTTCTCTTCACACACACACACACACACACACAATTGTTAAATTCGATGTCTACAAAGTCGCTGGTGTTCAATTAACTGGATACAAACTGAACAAATTAAATGTTTTGACATAAAATCAACGTTGTGTGATGCATCGCCTAAGAACCCCAACCTGCTTTTTTAAGTCTATATAGATAATAATTAGAAATTGTGTATAGCCTTGTAAGTACTTGTAAAACAACTTGTAAATTAAAATTGTAGTCATGCCTAGAGGACCGAACCGCATAACGAACTGTGTAGGAGGTAGTTCCCGTTTACCGTTATTCGGCCTTTGTTTTTAGGCTCTGTTGGGTTAAATGGTATGCAATAAGTTTGTCTCCCTCACCTGGTATGTAAATGTCTCCTCGTTCATGGTCAGGTAGATCACTCCAGCTCCTCTTGCCGGGTGAAACACTGGGCTTTTTCACCAGGAATGCTCGTGGCATGCTGAGTTCTCCAGGTGTCTCTCCGCTATCTCTCTCTGCGACACGCTATTGTACTTACTGCAGCGCTGTGTTCTACACTGCTCAACTACCTGCTAGTAAAATTAACCACACAGGTGATACAGCTAATGAAATATTTGCTTGTAAGGCGATGTCCGGTGAGTATAGCCGATCTGAACGGAGACTCGGACGAAAGTTGTTCTCCTCCCTCCTCACTGCCTCTACAAACTTTTGTACCTATAGGCTACAGGTTTCCGTGGCGTCTCCCACCATTTGTCCACTTTTGCGCGCCCTGCCTTCTCTTCCGTAACCTCCAGGCTCCGAGCTTGTTCCTTGAACAAAATGTGCGTATCTTGGTCGTCCAAGCGCCGACTGGATGGCTCCGACAGTGCAGAGCGATGGGGGAAATATTTCGATCCGCTCACTCGAGTTACAGCCCTACGAATTTCAAAGGTTGATTGAAGCGCAGGTACACATTCATGAGGAAACAGGTGGCAGCGCGCATGCGCCTGGAAATAACGGTGACAACAAACCCGACCCAACCTCTACGCTCTACCTGTTCAACCGGTTTCTCCCCCACCACACATACACACCCCAGTCACCATTCCGCTTCAAGGCTTCAAGAGACTAAATACAGTAGGCCTAAGTAGTTAGCGATGGAGAGAGAAAAGCTAAACTTGTAAGCTTTTAACGTTTATAACTTTTACACGTAGACCCATAAGCACAATGCTCTCACAATGGTCAACTTTATTATAATGACTATGGTAAACATCATGATGACGTTTTCGTTATGAAATATGAGCAAAAATGCTCATATTTGGCCTCACTGGTTGTTTTTGCCGGCTATTTGAAAATAAATATGTCGGTTCATTGGTGTAAAAAATGACATTGCCCATTACTACTTCAAAAGAAAACAGGAAGAAAACAGTGTATAATAATCTAGCTAACATTATGGATGGCTTCACCATGCACATCCCATTCACCAGTAGGCTAGTTCCCCTTCTTATTCCTTTGACTGCCCTCAACACAAACATTAAAACCTCCACTTTCTCCCACTGATACATTTTCTTGAACTATTCTTGAACCAGTAGTCAAGATACATTATATATGTTGGTTTCCTGTATGATTATGATTCATTATCAATGATAAATGAATATAGTAATTATAATGTGGGTCAGTGCATATTTAGAAACTAGAATATAGTGAGTAAGGATTACTCACATAAGGATTACATAGGTACATAAGGATTGTAATGAGAAAAAGAAGAGAGATGGAGAAGAACGAGGAAGAGGGAGTGTGTGGGTGTGTAGAATGAGTGCTATGTTGCCCGGGCTGTCCGAGCGGTTGAGGCAGAACACGTTTATCCAAC
Source organism: Leptodoras praelongus (assembly GCA_028564905.1). Classification (NCBI taxonomy): domain Eukaryota; kingdom Metazoa; phylum Chordata; class Actinopteri; order Siluriformes; family Doradidae; genus Leptodoras; species Leptodoras praelongus. The sequence goes on along the minus strand of JAOTRJ010000045.1, from coordinate 10,146,064 downwards.
TTTCTTCCTCCCCATCCCCTACCACTTGTTGCCTCTATTATAAAACATTACATCTGTTAGTTCTTCTTGGGTTGTGCATAACTCTGTCTTAACTGTTTTCCAGGAGTAAAAGTAAAATCAAACATCTCATTACTGATTCTTGTCTCCCTCTATCTCAGCATTTATTTAAACTTAACCCATTCATTTTTGAAGTATGTAAAGATTTTAGATGTATGTCAGAAACTTCATGAGTGGCCGAATTTGTGCATATGTGAAACTTGTTTTGCTGTTGATGTATAATTTTGAATTGTTCAATGCTTTGTATCCATATTGTGGATAAGCATAAGAAGAGAATATTGAAAAAGAGTAAAATGTGGTTTTTAAACAGGATTAAAATGAGATTGTGCTGTGACATAAAAAAAAAGTTTGTAGGACAGAAGTGGTAGTGAAGTTAAAAAGGTGGTGAATTGCTTGAGAAGTGGTGATTTGCTCGAGCCTGAATAGCATCATACATCCTTCACTGGAAGTCATTAGGAGAAAACAAATGGTGTAGAGTTCAGTTTCATTTAATTTGTGCGCATCTGTTATGTCCAGACAGAGAACGGCTTACACCCTATGTCACACCTATTACACAGGAAATAACTGCATCCTTAAATATTGAGATTTATGCACCAAGATTCACCTGGTTTACAAATACACACACAGGCTAATGTACACATCTTTAAAATCTACATTCTTATTTTCCTTAATACTTTTTCATTTTTTTTCTTTTGTTTTTAACTTTCTGTAATGTGTAACGATGAACGATACTAGTGGTTTAGAACAATGCTATCTGACCAAAAAATAAATGTCAGCCTGATCAAGCATAACCTGATTGGTGACCTGTTGCCCCTTTTCTTTCTACCTTTAGTTTCCATCCCTCTACTCCAGTTCTCTAGTAGTGAAAAAGAACCAAAGACTTTCAGTCACATTATAGATTGACCACTTAAGGTAGTATTCTACATTACTTTCTATCTCTTATTAACATGTAAATCTGCCACCTGTGATGGCTGAAGTCTCAGTCTAGTTGTCGATGATGGCTCACATTCTTAACTGTTTTAGCAAGCAAAGGAATGTAGTATGTCTGCGTCTGCTGCTGTTCATGCATTTCTCATAGACATTTATACACCACACACAGATGCGTGCTTCATTCCTGCAGAGTGTCACACCTTTCATGCATTTATTTAAAGGAATCTTGATTACCCATCTAATTGTCGTTGCTGATTATTCATTTTCATTTTGAGACGTTGCATTATGCAAATAAAGCAGTCATCTGAAAGATGAGTTACCTCGTGGTTATTCTTATGAAATTGAAATATGAAATTATTGTGCAGCACATCCGTGATACTGATTGTACTTTTAGTGCATGCAATATCTTTGGAGCTATTTTTTTACACTACTTTTTAAAGTAGCGCATTGTAGTGGTATGAGCTTTATTATGTAGCTTTTTCAGTTTTATGCATGTCTAGGTTTCATTAATCATATGTATCCTATCATTGTGTTTATTGTCTATTTGTGCACTTTTAGTTTGTTTTCCGTAACATGCTAAAGATAATAGGCAGACAGGCGCACACAAATTGACTGTAAGGTATTATTTTCATGGGCCTATTAACATGTAATTTGCAATTCGTGCTTTCGGGTAAATCACTGACAATTATGAATGGCGCTTAACTCTTTTTTTTTTTTCACTTAATTGGGAAAGTGAGACGGTTCTTCTATGTTTTCTGACAACTATATTATATTTATTTTACTAGAAATAAAAGAACAGTTAAAAGCACTAGCGGCTGTTCATGGATGTGTACCCGCCGGATGCCCAGTGCTCCTGGGATTGACCCTGAGCAAGATGAAGCACAGTGAACTGACCGCTCTTTGCTGCATTATTTCTAGGTGCACACACAGGCTAACTGTGTAAAGAAATTAAAGAAATTAATTGGTAAGTTATATCAAGCATCGTGGAGAACATTTCCCAGTTCTTAAGCAGATTTTGGCTCTCACTTCATTCCGCCTCTGCAGGTACTCTGAGACACTCACTGATGTTTTAACTGAAAGTGGTCTATTATATAACCCTTTCTTTAACGCCTTTTATTACGTTTATTTGTCTGTAAATGTAATTTCAGGGGGAAAAAAAAACATCTCAAATTGTAGAATGCATAACATAAATATTTAAGATAAAATAATATATAAGACTGCGTAAGACTTTAGCTATTTAGATCGTTATTATTCCAGGCTGCTGCTTGTGAAGAGGACGGGGTTAACAGTAACAATACAATAACCCTCTATATTATACCACTGCTTGTCTATTAGCCTTGATTTTACTCCACTCGTGTCAAATTCGTCTGTGGATCAGAAACAGGACACCACGTGCGCGAGGCCAACAGGACAGAGAAGAGTGTTTGAGGATTTGCCACCGTGTGGCTGTGTAAGTTAGTGTCTCTGCAGTGTTTCATCACCCCGGGGCCTGCCAGACTGTTACTTACGGCATGCTTCAACAAGCCTGGCGTGCAAAGTGAAAAATACCGTTAGGATTTGCTTTGGGAGGGACAGCTGTAAAAAGAGCGCTCTACCAAAACCCCGAAACCTAGAGGCAGCCTACTGTCTAGTAGCCTATTGTGCTATTGTCTACTGCAATGGTCTTCACTAATCAAACATGGCACAACATTCACAAGAGCAAACAGTTCTTTAAATGTGGTTTTGTGCTAGGCTTGGCTCTTTTTTTTGCATCAGTTAGTAATTTGATTTCTGTAAGTCTATCAGATTTAACATGTGTATTACTCGAACTAAATAATACCAGGTCTACACCCAACCTTAATAATCGTGCTTAAAAAAAATCCAGCTTAGTCTGAATAACTACCATCTGCAAAACACAAACCGACCAGTTAAACTAGTAGACCATTTTTAAGGTATTTTCCAGCTTCCCTTTATTAATACCAAATTATTCAAATTTGAGATTTTTTTTTTCTTTAAAGCAACTTGTCAAAAATAGAGTATTCAGTCAGTCATTTTCTATACCGCTCATTCCCAGTCATGGGGTCACGGGGGAGCCGGTGCCCAGCCGGCAACTCTGAGCGCAAGGGCAGGAACCAACCCTAGACAGGGCGCTA
>JAOTRJ010000045.1:10011356-10024892 GCA_028564905.1 Leptodoras praelongus | reverse complement strand
TCTATGGGTTTGAATTACTCTTGTAAGTCGCTTTGGACAAAAGCGTCAGCTAAATGCTATGTAATGTAATGTAATGTGCTAGTTAATGTTATAACTATTATAATCATGTAATAAAAAACAAGCTATAGCAAATAATAAGCTTATTATTTACTATGTAAATAACCAGCTAATTTACATAAGGCTTGTATCAGTGGCAGGTTAGTTATTGTTAGGATAACAATTCTACTCTAATAATAGGCAAGATTGTCAGCAAGCTGGTTAGCATCAACTTATGGAACTAAAACCACTGCTAGTTAGTCTAACTATTGTGTTGTGTAATTAAAACTAGTACCTAAATGTATTCTGCTTGCAATTATAAGCATTTTATGAATGCCTTAATATTACTTAAAGGTCCAGTAATGTAAAAAATAAGCAATGCAGACTTGAGTAGTGGATTGCCGCTTTGAAAAGCCTGTCTTTATGTTGGTTTGATTTTAAGCAGCTATTCATCACTGCTAATATAACCACTGTTGGCGTAGTGCATGTGCTGTGTTTCTGATATTAGTGTGTGCCTTACAGGATGGAAAAACGCCCAAATGGCTCATCAGCTGCAGGAGAGAGAAAGGAGGATTAAAGACCACCTTGAGATTGCAGCTAAACGTGAGCCTTTTATATGATGTGTGTGCATATGTACTGTATGTACTGTATGTCTGGTTATGCATGAATTTTCATATCCGTCCTTCCTCTTTTAGGTCCACTGAGACAGACCTTTAGCCAAAATCCTCTGCAGCAGGCATCTGCACCCATGTCAACGGAAAATTCAGCCAGGCCCAAGCAAGTACAGCAAAAGGGTGGGAAGAAGAGGCCCTGGGAGGAAACGATTGGTTGAAAACGAACTACCAGATAGTTTTTACATACATTTGTATATATTTATTCAGGAGGGGAGTGTTAAGTGGATAAGTGATCACTAAGTGTTAACTCATTAAAAGGAAACTGGTGGGGTAACAGCTGATTGTTGCCTGGCGTTTTTGCTGTAACAGTCAGTTGAAGGACATAATTAGGAACAGACATAATTAGGAGACTTTTTATTTCAAATCCATTGCACATAAATATGGTGTAAATAAATCTGAAGAGAAGTCTGAAGCTTCAGTACAAATCATACTTTCTTATAATGACAGTCTTCACATTTTTACATAACAATCTTTTTTGTTTGGTTACTTTTTTATCCCCATTTCATACACAAGAATACTGCTGCTTGAACAACTGAAGAAAAGAATCCAGTACTTACACTGTTGGCTCTTACTTTACTGGGTAAACTTGGAAAATATAACATGGGTAATATTTCATATTCCATTAAGGAAGTAAAAATGGAGTCCCAAAATAACCTGGATTTTTATTTTTACTTTGATTATATATATATTTTAAATAATTATCTAAAAAAATATTTTTTAATTATTGTGATTTTCAGATTTAGTGAATGTTGTGACGAGTGTCTAAATCAGCAGGGTTACCATGAATCAGTGATGAATCAGTCTTTGGTACAAGTGCAAAATCTTTAACTGTTGCCCACTTACATTTGCCATTTTAGCCCTTCAGGTAACAGTGCAGAATATTTTTTGTTCTCTTAACTTCTTTGACAGTATTAGGAACATTAACTGTAAAGAATACGATCAAGCTCTATGAACATTGAATATATTATAATCTTGCTTCACATAATGTTGTGCGTTACACTGTATAATTGTAGTGTTACTGCTATTGTTCCATCAGCCTGTTTGGAGTTTTTACTCCTACTTCCAAATATAAAACCAGAGATGTTTAACAAACGTAATGTCGATGTACGTTCCACCCATAATCAAGCAAGGCTGAGCACAATGGTTTCTGTGGGCTATGAGTAGTGAAGTATTGTCCTACATTTAGGACAAGCACCTATACATGGGTGTCCTTGTATTAAAATGTAATGGATAAAAAAATCCTGAGAACAAGTGGGAATATACAAGTCAACATAAAATATATGTAGTAGGAACTAAACATTTATTTTTCCCACAAGGAACATTTATAGGTTTAAGAAAGGTCTTTCGGGTATCTGCATAAAACATTACCCAAAGAGCTTGTTGCGTCAGTCAGACGATCTGCCGGGTGTTGCGTATCAATCATTCTAACTACATTATGATGAAATCTTTGTACCATATATCCATGTCTGTCTATCATTCCTATTCTACTGCATTTTTCCTTCATCTGTGTCCATCTCGGTAAGCACACAAAAGCAAACCTTCTGAATCAGCAAGCCGGATGATGCTGAAAATAAGAAGGAAACATGCATCGAGGTGAAAAAGGTCATCATTTGACAGAATAACCTGTTTTAGTGATAAACATGGCAGTTAGGGTATGGGAGTCTCACCAATAAATTTGCGAAGCCACATTGGTCTACGGGAGGCTGGTGTATAGCAGCACAGGAAGTAGACGGGAACGCCGGACAGGGCGATTGCGATGCCGATCAAAGAGTTGATGGTGTCACTATAGAGTGGGACCACCACAAGGAAGACGGTGCAAAGGCAGAAAATAATTGGGTAGATAATACTGAGCTGTGAAAGTGAGGGAGAGAACATGGCAGGTCATTTTGACAATGTGTTAGTTTGGGGTTATATCGGAAAGAGAATAAGTACTGTATAAGTAAGGAATAAAACACCACAAGAGGTGCAATTCTAGGAAAATAATCAGCAGTGGAGTGCTGTGAAGCAAAGTTATTCTTACAACCTCAAAACTGCACTTCCCAAAGTGCTTTATGTCTCTTACACAGCAATTTCCAAATAATTAAAGTTTCCATAATTATTAATTGATGACATACATTTAACATTGTTGAACATCTGTTAAGTTAGAAGTTAATTCCTGTTATACCAATTATAAACAATCTTTCCTCTGCCAACCTCTCTTTTTTTTCTCCCTTAAGGTTAATTAAACAAACAAAAAAATTTCTTACATAATTTTACAAAATGGTTATTAATCATAGATTAAACCTGAGATTTAACCTAATGCAAGACTCTGTAAATGAGGATAAAATATGAGTGAGCACATTAGTATAAAATTACAATTGCCACTACTTTCAGTGCTGCTATAGAAAATAAATCAACATCTTCTGATCAGTCTGATGAAAGAATTCAACACTGCTATAACGGCATAGTCCATGGGAAGAAAACAAGTTCAGATGGTGTGCGTACCTTCAGTGGGCGTGGTCTGTCTGGCTGTTTCCAGCGTAGGTACAGCTGACCCAGAATGGAGAGACCAACAAAAAACCAGTAGCTGAAGCTGTAGTAGTTGATCAGCTTAAAGATGTCCTCCACACACAGGTACACCAGAGCCATGGCACCCTGTCAACACAGCACAAACCTCTTACTCAAATGTGCATAGCTTCACAAGCGCCTTGTTCATAGTAGTCTCCGTATAAATATACGTACAGAACAATAGGACCTGTAACCAGAATGAAATCATAAAGATAGTAGACAGAGAATAATGGGCAGACAAACTGTGGCATACTGTGAGAGCACAGCTCTGAGTGTGAGGATGAATTAATGGCTAGGCACATGCAAACACAAACTCTCTCATTCTATTTCTTTCACTGTTCACATTAAAAAGTAAGACAGTGGTGTTTAAGAGACACTGACATTGAAGAGCAGAGCTGGGATGGGGGTGAAACGGCTAACATGAATCATGCACAGGTAGTCAGGCAGGTGGCCCTCTCTGGAGCCCACGAAGAACAGCCTGGAGAATGAGATGAGATGCATGACGCATCAGACACCATGGCACATGATGATAATGTCACAATACTAGTACATGATGATCATACAGAGATGCATTTGCACACTACTGACCTTGAGGCAGCCAAGATAGAGGCATTTAGTCCTCCGAAGCAGGACAATGCAACGGCGAGTGGGATTGTCCAGTTAAATATCCCAAAGACTTGATCTGCAAATGTCTAGAAATTTAAATTGAACAGTTGATCATATACTGCACATTTTATTGCATCAGGCATCATATCAGTGGTTCTCAGCTGTTCTTTGTCTTTTATTAATATGTTGTGATAAGCTATGTTACCTTTCTCATTGTTCTTATTGGTTTTACAAAAAAATGAGTAGTATAGTAATGGGCTATGAGCTAATGCAGTAAAATAGCAACAAGTGCAACTAAACTGCTGCTACATTTATACAAAAATGTTAAAGTCATGGGAGAGCCGGTGCCTAGCCGGCAGCATAGGGTGCAAGGCAGGAACAACCCTAGACAGGACACCAATCCATCGTAGGGCAGACAAACACACTCACACACTAGAGCCACTTTAGAGACACCAATCAATCTAATGTGCATGTCTTTGGACTGTGGGAGGAAACCGGCGTACTCAGAGACAGCCCCACGTTGGGTAGCACCATCAATTCACAGCAAGAAGGTCCCGGGTTCGAACCCCGGGTGGGGCGGTCTGGGTCCTTTCTGTGTGGAGTCTGCATATGTCCTCCCCGTGTCCGCGTGAGTTTACTCCGGGTACTCCGGTTTCCTTTCACAGTCCAAAGACATGCACGTTATGTTGATTTGTGTCTCTAAAGTGGCCCTAGTGTGTGTGAGTGTGTGTGTGCGCCCTACGATGGATTGGCGCCCTGTCTAGGGTTCTTCCTGCCTTGCGCCCTATGCTGCAGGCTAGGCACCAGCTCTCCTGTGACCCTGAAAAAGAATAAGCGGTTAAGAAAATGAATGTTAAAGTCATTCATTCAGCATCTCTAACTGCTTGACCCCGGTCAGATGTCAAATGTGGAAATGAGATGAGCTGATAATTATCCAAAACCAAAACGATGCTTTTCTAATCATAACTATATTGACAGATTCACTACCTGCACGTGACTTACCAGTTGAGAATCACTGCATTATAACTTATTATAGTGTTAATCTAGGAGTGTGGCTGCTCCAATAGGGGAACTTACCACAGCTACAGCATCACTGTCCAGGATAGCAGGGATTGGCAGAACAGTATAGTAGGCCACGTTGGTCAAGATGTAGATCACTGTGACGATGGGCATGGAGATGGCAATGGACAGTGGCAGGTTCCTGTAGTACACAAATTTGCCCAACAGGGGGCAACAGAGGATGTTGATATGCATTCAGTGCCATCTATTGGACACAAATAAAAATGTAGTAATAAACCTTTCAGAAGGACTCAAGACCAGCTTTTTAAGTCCAATTCTTAGCTGAAATACTGAACAGGTAGCATAATGCCACCAGCATGGCTCATGAACCTAGTTTATGGGTGAGTGGGTATGTTAAAGAGGACACAGACCAAATGATTAACTTAGGAGCCCCAGGAAGAGCATATGATCAGCAGATTGTCACATGGCTGCTGCTTATTTTATGCTCAGTCAGCTAACCACTGAAAGAGGGTGGCACATCCCCTGTTTCTATAACCTTTCTCACATACACAACTTCATTTATACCCTTCTTTACATTCAGTGTTCTGCTTTCACATTGCTCCTATTATAATTGCCTGTTTTCTGGTAACTCATTAACCATTCAAGAGTAATTTAAGAGAGATTTTAAACCACTGAATGAAGTTTAACATTTAACCTATCCATTTATCATTGCTCATTCCTGGAATGCAAGGGACAGTCTTTACATTTGTGTATCTTAACAAATTTATGAAGATTTTTATGAAGTTTTTAATTCTCTTCACCTCTCAGGGTTTTTGATCTCCTCAGTGACGAAATTGAGGGTGTCCCAGCCGGAGTAAGAGAACAGTGCTGAGTACAGAGCCAGAGCCACATCACCAGGGTCCTGGGATGAGCCTTCAAACAGACCCTCGAAATTTTGTGTGTGACCTGAAATAAACACAGACAACACACAGTAACAACTTAGCTTTAATGTGTGCAGTGAATTCAGGTAATAATGAAAGGTAGAAATAATGAGAGGATAATAAATTTCCTACCCTGGAATATCTTGACAAGGCCTGTGATGATAACAGCAATGAGAGCAATGACTTTAGCGTAGGTGAAAAAGTCCTGTACACGAGTCCCCCATTTCACATAGGCACAGTTCACAAAGGTCAGCAAACCTGAAGATTATATTCAGATTTATTATGTATACACCCAAACATATGTAATATGTATTACATATTAGAACCACAAAGAAATAACAGTGTAATATTTATACACCTACTCGTTTAAGCAGTTATCTAATCTGGCAATCATGTGATAGCAGAGCCATGAATAAAATCATTCAGATACAGGTCAAGAGCTTCAGTTAATGTTCACCTCAAAGATCGGGGGAAAACTGTGGTCCCTCTGATTTTAACTGTGACATGGTTGTTGGTGACAGACCGACTGTTTTCAGAAACTGCAGAACTGTGCAAAAAACATCCAATGTTCAACAGCTTGTTGATGAGAAACATAAGATGAGAATTACCAAACTGGTCTGAGCTGACAGGAAGTCTCTTTATAACTGTGGTGAGCATAAAAGCATCTCACGAACACACAATTAATCAAACCTTGAGGTAGATGGGCTACAACAGAAGAATACCATATCCTATCAGCCAAGAACAAGAATATGAGGTTATCATGGGCACAGGATCACTGAAACTGGACAGTCTAAGACTGTGAGATTCTGTGAGAATGTCCAGTTTCTGTGAGTCTGTGCCCATGATAGTCTCAGATTCCTGTTTTGGTTGACAGGAGTCGAACCTGACGTAGTTCGACTTCTGCTGTCATAGCCCATCCACCTCAAAGTTTGATGTTTTGTGCATGCTGATATGCTTTTATGCTCACCACAGTTATAAAGAGTTATTATATGAGTCACTATATCCTTCCTGGCAGCTCCAACCAATCTGACAATTTTCCTTGGACCTCTAATCAATGAGGCATTTCCATCCAGAGAAACAAACTTTTGGGGTTTTTTGGGGTTTTTTTCATCTAGAGATGGTTGTGTTTGAAAATCCCAGGACATCAGCAGTATCTGAAATACTCCAACCAGCCCATTCCACACCAACAGCCATGCCACAGTTACAAGGTTAGAGTTCACATTTTTCCCCCATTCTGATGTTTGATGTAAACATTAACTGAAGGTCTTGTCCTGTATCTGTATGATTTTATACATTACGCTGCTGCCACGTGATTGACTGATTGAACTGCATAAACGTGTACAGGTGCAGGTGTACAGATGTTCCTGTTTAAAATGGATGGTGATTGTGTGTAGCCATACTACATGGACAGAAGTCACAATAGATAGAAATCACAATAGAATTAAAACATTCTGTTTCGAATACTGTATAATGTGCCAATAGTCACATACTATAGTATATTGCCAATCTTTTCTTTTCAGTTTTTGTTTTTGACCCATGGATCACAATGCTGTTAACTCAATGTGTATATGTTCCTTGGTACTAGATTAGTGATCACAGTGCTAATACATCTAATCCTTTCAGATTATGTGTGTGTAGAGTGTGTGGTGTGCTTGAGTATGTATTTTTTTGTAAGGTAGTGACCGGGCTGAGGAAGTGAACCCGCTGAGATCAGCAATCCTGCTGGTTTTTCAGTCAGTGAAAAAATGGTTAGCACAGCAGTTACATAGAGGATTCCTGTGAGTGTATGTGTGCTGGTGGTGGATGTGTTTACAGAGGTACACAAAAAACATAGATATAACAAGTAGGATATCTTTCATGGGAACAGACCACTAGTATTATGATTCTCAGCCATCCTTGAACTTGATTTTGACTGACTGACTCATTTCACACTGTTTTTTTATCTCTCAGTGCCACCTGGCTTTTTTTTTATTCTACAGAACTAATGCAATATTCCAAAGACAAAGAAGGCACATCTTATGGATATTTATAATCAGAAGAACCTTCAAGTCTGGCCTGCAGAACTATTAAGAAAATAATAAATCTTTCTTTCTCTCTCTCTCTCTCTCTCTCTCTCTCTCTCTTCTATGGAGGGGAGCATTTGTTCTGTCCTTCAATATAAAACTGCACCATATCTGTACATCTGTGTTTCCTATCTTGTTCTTTCTAACTCCATCTTATCTCTCTTTACTGTTATCAGTGTTTATTTCCATAATTGCATGCAAAAGGTCCAACTACAGAGTCAATCCTGTGCACTAATCTTCGGTTTTACTGTTTACTTAGGCATAATTAGCACATACACTATGTTGCCAAAAGTATTCGCTTGTCTGCCTTCACACACATATGAGCTTGAGTGACATACCATTCTTAATCCATAGGGTTTAATATGATGTCGGCCCACCCTTTGCAACCATAACTTTTCTGGGAAGGCTTTCCACAAGGTTTAGGAGTGTGTTTATAGCCCCTTTTTATGGCCCATTCTTCCAGAAGTGCACTTGTGAGGTCAGACACGGATGTTGGATGAGAAGGCCTGGCTCACAGTCTCCACTCTAATTCATCCTAAAGTTGTTCTATAAGCTCAGGGCTCTGTGCAGGCCAGTCAAGCTCTTCCACACTAAACTCATCCATGTCTTTATGGAGCTTGCTTTGTGCACTGGTGTGCAGTCATGTTGGAACAGGAAGGGGCCATCCCCAAACTGTTCCCACAAAGTTGGGAGAAATTATCCAAAATGTCTTAGTATGCTGAGGCATTAAGAGTTCCTTTCAATGGAACTAAGGGGCCGAGCCCAACTCCTGAAAAACAACCCCACTTGTTGCACAGGTGGCATCCTATAACGATACCACACTGGAATTCACTGAGCTCCACAAATGTTTGTAGAAGCAGTCTGCATGCATAGGTGCTTGATTTTATATACCTGTGGCCATGGAAGTGATTGGAACAATTGAATTCAATGATTTGGATGGGTGAGTGAATACTTTTGGCAATATAGTGTATTATATCCTCTATTTCCATCCCAACTCCATCTGCTACAGGCTTATTTGACAACAGCTACAGTGTTGTGACTGAACACAGAAAATTTCTTCTACTTTTGTTAATTTGTCACATTTAAATGTTTCAGATCATCAAACTAATTTTAATATAAGATGAAGACAACATGAGTAAACACAAAATGCAGCTTCATTCCTAATTCATTCATAAATCATCATTCCCTTTTTTGAAGTTCAAAATGTATTCAAAAACCATATCAACCATGTGAAATTGCCCCCTTATCTACAAAATCAACTAAATTGAACTGACTATTGCATTTAATTTTAGTAGCCACACATTACTTTTTGACGTGGGTGATACAGGTTTTGAATACATTTTGAACTTCAAAAAAGGGAAAGAACATTTAAAAAGCAGCATTTTTTGTTTACTCGTGTTGTCTTTATCTATAAATATTTAAATGTGACAAATGAACAAAAGTAGAAGAAATTGGGAAGGGGGCACCTTCAGCTTCAAATCGCTGAAGTAACTAACTCGCTGACCTGCTAGTTTAATGTTAATGAATTCTCAACAGTTAGTTAGGGGAACAAGACTTAAAATTAAGCAATAACAACTAATGTTTTAATCAGCAATGTGCTCTTGTACCTGAAATCTGGTGTGTGTGTGTGTGTGTGTGTGTGAGAGAGAGAGAGAGAGAGAGAGAGAACATACTCCACTTGGCTTTGCACTCTCTTATTTCCTTTCTCTCTTTCTGTCTGTGCTGAGCTATCATTAAGGCAAGGGTCAGAGTCTTAATGTTGAGGACTTTACCTTCCAACTATCAGCACATTCACATCCTTAAAACCACCTCTTATCTGTGTGTGTGTGTGTGTGTGTGTGTGTGTGTGTGTGTGTGTGTGACATCTTTAATGTGTGTTGAACTCATCTTAAACTAAGGTTATTTACTAAAGGTATATCCTGACAAAGCCTTAGTCACTTTTTCTTCTTTCACATCAAGATCTAAAACATGTAAGTTAAGAGAACTCCTGCTTCAAATACTGGATGTTTTCCTGAGGTCCAACACCCACAGACTGTTCTATACTTCTTCCAGTTAATAAGCCACATAAGGCCACAACCACTGTCCTCAGGTATTGTCCAATGATTCAAACATATACAACTATAAAATAAAATAAAAAATGAATTATTTTTTATAAAAAAAATTAATAATGGATATAATGTCTACCAGTCTGTATTAAGTAAATGACATTCAATATTACACGAGACAGAATCATGTGAGTTTTGGAGGTTGAGTCATTTGTCTGCCGTCAGCTGAAGTGAAATGCATAAAGACGTCATTCCTTCCCTCTCTTTTCCTTTCCACTTACAAGCTCATTCAACTTCCTCTCTTCCTGTCCACACTACATACTACCATAACTCACTTTCATTTTAGTCATAATTATCTAACTGGGGTGCAGTAGGGTGCAAATATTCAGGCAGGTAAGCTTGCTTTCTCCTTCTAAATGTCTCATTGAGTAAAAACGCTCAAACAAAAGCTTTGTCTTGAGTCTCCCTCAGTTCTTCTGTTCCTCTTTCTCATTCTCCCACAGTGTGCTGCTCCACTGGGCTGATCAATCATCACGTTTTTTTCACTACCCTTTTGTGTATGTATTCTTCCTCTTCTCAAAACCGTTCTGACTTTCAAGACGACAGATATGTTTACATTTGCAACATTTAGCCATTTAGAAAACCATTTCCATCCAAAGCAACTTACAGTTCACCTGAGCAGATGAAGAATAAGGGCCTTGATCAAGGACCCAGTAGTGGCAGCTTGGCAGTGCCAGAATTTGAACGCACAGCTTTCTAACCACTAAGCCACCACCACCACTGGATAAAAATGATTCATTCACATATGTACAAAGACCAAAACAACTAGATGTTCCGCATATCTGTGCATAATATAACTGTTGCATAAAAGTGAGAGAAAGAGCAAGAATGAAGTAAAATAAGTATATCAAATGTTAAAATTAAAAAACTAGGTAGTTATACAGGGCGTGAAATTTCACAACTGTAGCTTAAGCAAATTGTGAAAAAAGATATTGAAAAATGTCAGTAGCAGTGCCCCCGTGGACAAGTTTTATAATTACTCACTGGGTGACACAACTCCACATATAAATCATAACACGCTACAGTAATGTGCCTCCTAGAGGCCAACTTGCCATAAAAACGTATAATTTTAGGCAAAAGTTTTTTGAGCTATTGCCCAAATAGTACTTTGAGTCTAACTTCAGGGGGCACGAAGGGCAATGCACACCTAGAGGCACAAACCTTTTACGTGTCAGACATGTGTAGCTACAACCATACCAAGTTTCATGTGGATTGGTGAAATCTAAGAGTATATCATCGACCAAAAATTGTTAAAACAAAAAATAATAATAAATAAAAAATAACAACAAAAAAACAAAACAAATAACAGAGCAAAAGAAGTAAATAAATAAGTACACATAAATACACTGAAAGACAGAGGCACATAACTTTTGATAAACCAGCTCATGATTTCCCAACAGATTTGAGATTTCCTACATTCCCCAAATTCCTTTAAAAGTTCACCACATGTCAAGTGACTTTAGTGACCTGAAAAGGCTAGAAACTCCTGCACTCTCAGACTCATCTTATTCTGCTTGACAAACAAACAAACACAAGCACACAGGGGATGAAACACATATGCACAGTGTGTCTACTTACATATGCAGGCTGCCGCTAACAAGCGATTGGCCACATAAGGTGCAATACATGTAGGGAAGATCGGCTGCACCATGTAGTTGGAAAAGGTAATAGCTATCACAGCCTGGCTGGTGGGCTCGATGATGAGGAGTGACGTCCACAGACGAATGAAGGCCATGAAACCTCCAAAGGCTTCTAGGATGTAGGCATAACTGGCTCCAGATTTGGTAATAGTGGTTCCCAGTTCAGCATAACACAGAGCCCCAAACACTGAGAAAAGTCCACCAATAGTCCACACTACCAATGATAAGCCATAGGAAGCGCTATAAATCAACACACCCTTAGGTGAGACGAAGATGCCAGAACCAATCATGTTCCCCACAATTAGGCAGACACCATTGATCAGGGAGATCTCTTTCTTCAGTTTCATTGACTCCTGAGAACCACTGTCCTTCCGGCTACCATTGGTTACCTCTGGTGACGATTCTTGTGTCGTGGCAGGATTATAGCTGGCCATTTTGTCATGAGATTGGTGGAAAGGAAGATGACTGAGATGCTGACTGGACCTACTGGCTATCAGTCAATATTAAGAAATTCAAGTGTTTTAGGAAGTCGGATTATGCCCAATTTAGCCGACTTGAGGTGACATCTGAGGGGGAGATAAATTATGTTTAGTATTCACAAGACACACATGCACACACATGTATACACACAACATCTTATTATAAAGGCCTTGGTCCACATGCTCACTTGTTATTTGATCTTGCAAATGGCTATTAGGGAGCCATTAGTGGCTGGGCTAAATGGCTTTTTTACCACTGAGTAAACAAATGGGCTCAGAGAGAGATGCTAAAGGAAGGAGAAAAATATCTGCTCCTCACTCTACTCAACAGTGTTGTGCTTCGAGTATAGCTGCATTGTATGACAGGTTAGCTTTCTAGGCTAGTGTATTTATCTTCAGTAAAGAGGATCAGACTGTGAATCAAGACTCAAATTATGATTAACAAGTTTATCTAAGCTGTTGTGTTAAGTCGAAATTTCACTGCCCTTATGTGAGCTGAACGCAAGAAAATGCCTGTATCATTGACCTTTTAACCATCACACAAAAAATACATTATTTTGGTATAATGATTTTTTTTAAACATTAAATTAAAAATAATTTAAATTAAAAGATGGATCATTAATAGAAATTTGTGACAGTGAATGTCAGCCATAACATTAGAACCACCTCCTAGTATCTACACACCATTTTATCAGCTCCACTGACCATACAGGTGCACTTTCACATATACCGTCACATATATATGCTGATGCACCCCCATGCTATACCAATGCCGGGTTTTGCATTTTTAATTGCTAACAGTCTGGATGGTCTTTTCATCCTTGGCACATATACATCTATTCTTTCCAAAAACAAGCTGAAACCTGGACTCGTCTGACCACAGAACATTTTTCCACTGTCTTTTGGAACTCCCCAGTGTTTCTGTATAAAATTAATATATGGCTTCCTCTTTCCATAATATTATAATATAGTTTCAGTTTGCATTTCTTGATGTAAAGAAAGTAAGTAAAAAATGATTTTCCAAAGTACTCCTAAGTCCATGTGGCTATGTCCATCACATCAGCATGACGGTTTCTCAAACAATACCACCTGAGGGCTCGATGGTCACACACATTCAGCAGCAGTTTCTGCCCTTGGCCTTTACACACCGAGATTTCACTTGACTCCCTGAATATTTTCATGACATTATGAACTGCAGATGGTGAAAGACCTAAATTCTTTGCAATGTTACACTGAGAAACATTGTATTTGAACTGACTGACAATTCTCTCACAATGTTTGGCACAAAGTGGTGAACCACGACCTGTCCTTACTTGCAAAGTCTAAGCCTTTGGCCTTTTATACTCAATCTTGATGACTTCACCTGTTATCAGTCAGTCAGTCATTATCTGTACCGCTTATTCCCAGTTACGGGGTCACAGGGGAGCCGGTGCCCAGCCGGCAACT
>JAOTRJ010000045.1:9996239-10009151 GCA_028564905.1 Leptodoras praelongus | reverse complement strand
TGTACTTACCTGTGCAAATTTTTTGTCCCTCTACGGCTACTCGGTTTGCAAATACATGTGTAAAGTTCTCTGTCAATCTCTTTATAGTTGCTAACCCTCAACAAAGTGTTGATGAGCTAACTGCTTTTTCCTTTCATCCTCCTCAAATGTCCGAGATGTGGTGGCTCCTCTCAGAGCCAGAAAGATTAGATTTAAATCTTAACCATGGGTGTAGGAGTCCATTAGGTAGATTAGATAAGAATGTAGAAAGGCTGAGTGAGCATAGGTGGGCAGGCACCAAGTTGTCATATGAGATTTTTTAAATAATGCACTTATTTTAAATAAGATTTTAAATCATGTAAGATTATAAGAAAAGCCCAAATATGTGAGCAGAGAACATTTTTCAAATGTGATTTCATTAAAACCACCATAGACCTCGAGTTTTAACACAACAAATTCTGTGATAAATCTCTTTCCATATGTTGGTCCAGAACTACCTCTACTTCAAACTGGGGTTTTCTGAACTTCCCTTGTAGACAAAGTAGAAAGAATTTGAGCTAATATTATTCCCTCTATTACTGAGCCTTTTGTCTATCACTCAGGTGAGTTGTGAAACTGTTTCTCACCATCAGCTATCTGATATTATTGCTCACATGAATTGCATCATTTCTGCTTTTGATGTCCTTCCATCACGGCTTTTTTCAAGAAGTCTTTGTGACACCATCCCATTTTTTTTTATTAATTATTAAAACAAGTTTAGTCTCTGGTATTGTCATAACTTGTTTTAAGCAGGCAGTGGTTCAACCTCTATTAAAGAAATAAAATCTAAGGGTAATAAACAATTATTGGCCTATTTCAAAATTGTCATTCCTATCCAAAATTTTAGAAAGTAAAATTTCAGCTGCATTTTTTCAGCTAGCCTCTTTTTTTATATACAGCAATGAACATTTATGAGACTTTTCAGTCTGGTTTTAGGGCTTTTAAAAGTAATGAATCTGCTCTTTTGAATGTAACAAATGAGCTTTTATTTAATGCTGATTCTGGAGACTATTCTGTGCTGTTCTTACTGGGCCTGACCTCTGCTTTTCGATACAGTTGAGCACTGCGTTTCACACAGGTTCCATTCTAGGTCTTTTTTCCATATATATGATGCCCCTAGAACTAACAATGACATAACATTTCTTTGCAGGGTTATCCAGATGATTTGCAGCTGTGCCAGCTTTCAAAAATTAAATGAACGCAAGTCTTCCTAAATCTACCAAACATTTTCTGGACAATCTGGGCCCCCAGCACCATTTGTTTAAAGTCAAGATAAAATCTTGTGGTAATTTTTGACAAATTTTGATGATTGTGATTAATGTGATTAATAAAACTTTATGCAGTGATCAGGAGCATTTTAGCATTCTAGCTTAGAGTCTCCAAACTTAAATCTTTCCTTATTTCATCCAGTCTGAAAAAGGTCATTCATGCTTTTGTAACTTTTTGTTTGGATTATTGTATTGTATAATTTATTATTGTAAATTATTTTGAAATCAATGAATCATCTCTCATTTCACTACAATAAGTTAAAAATGCTGTTGCCTGATTATAAAAAAGTGATAATAAAAAAGTGATCCTATTTCTACTGATCCTATTTGCCACTGTACACTTTAAATGGACTAGCAGCTACATATACTGTAGACATGCCTTGTTTTGTTTTTGACTTTTAAAGACAGCTTCAAATCTATCCTGACTGTCCCAAGGTTTCGGCTTAAAGTTAAGGGTGACCGTGTCTTTGCCATTGCAGCCTCCCAGCAGACATTAGACACACTCTTTTAGTGAGCCATTTTAAATCTCTACTCAAAATGTTCTTCTGTCAACTAGCCTTTGGTAAGTGCTGAAGGAATTTTGAAGGATCTTGATGTGATGTCATTGTGTTGGCTGTGTGGAGAGTTGGCAGGAATTGATGCTCTTTTATTGTAAAGCACTTTGGTTTTAAATGTGCTATATAAAAAATAAAGTTTACTTACTTATTTATGTTAAATTAGACTTTATATACCATAGATTTAATACATTTAGATATGCTTCCTGAGAACACAGCCAATTTGAAATAACATTTTGTGTAGTTACTCAGTCAACACATCCACATGGCACATGGACAACTTCACGGTTAATTAAACCAGTTAACATAATCATTGTCATAATAGTAACAATATAGTCTATCCCCGGGGGAAAAACAAACAGAGAACATGTGATCAGGATTGACCATTTACTTACAGAATAACTCAGACATTTTTATTCTCCTTTCTTATCATTTAGCAGTTTGTCTATTCCTGTCCTCTACTTCTGATTGAGACATGCCTTGTGTTGCTTCCGAAAGTGTGTGGACAAACTTCTAACCCTTTTTTGGGGGGGCTTATTGTCTTTCTCCCTCTCAACCTCAACATTCTTCTCCTTGGTTACCAGTTGTCATGGTTTCAAGGGCTCTGAAGAAGCAGGATTAGGAGGCATTTTGGGGACAGCTGGCTGGGTTGGTCCCCACTGCCCACTGACCACCCCCCTTCCCATCACCGCAGGTTCAGAGACGCTTGGGTGGGGTAAGGGTATCATTGTGCAGGGATTAGAGCTTCCTGTGTGTCAGTCCCATTACATAGGGAGGAGTAGAGGATGGAAAGAGGCTGAAAGAGTGAGAATGAAAGAGAAAATGAAAGAGAGAGCATATGAAAGCGAGCGTGACACAGAAGGAGGGTGTTGGAAAGGAGGGAGTGAGTGGAGGGGGCAGCCTACAGCTGCACACTCAATCACAGAGCACAAGTTTGCACGGGCACACACACAGACACACACAGTCATGGACACACAGCATACACACACATACACCTATCAACATGCACACCACAGATCTAGAGAACTAAGCCATATGAAAGGAAATAGACTTTGAAAGGGCACCATAAAAGTACACAAAAGATTCTCTGGGGCAGACACGCAGATTACTGAAGCTGGGGGAAAAAATGCAAACTCACAGTCGAAGAATGGACAGAAGAATGACTGTTATGGGTGTCATTCTCCTGTATATTTGGTTAATTCAGCCAAATTAATTAAAATTCAGGACTTTTAACACAGAACCCTTTATCTTCTTAACATGTGTACAATATTACAAGTACAATATTTGCTTGCTACAGGTTTTACACACACCTATATACCCACATAAAAGCACATAACACAAGTATTTATCTGAATGACATGACATTCATTCGGCTTTTATTCCTAACCTTCAAAACAATGAAGTAAAAAATGTAACAACAGTTTATCAGTGTTGGGGAACACACAAAGTAAAAAAAGCTAAGTGAACAAAATAGAGCCCAGTGCAATGCACTGACAAAGGGCAGCATATTTCTTGAGTAACTCAAGAGAGAAAATGACCATTATATCAGACCTGGTTCACTATACTTTACAGTGTAACATATTTACTGAAATCAAATCTCATAACAAAGACTTGGTGAGAGCATGCTGAGAGCATGGTGTTGAGAGGATATAAACATGTTGAGAGCAGCATCCAGTACATACAGGTGCAGTATCGGTACAGTGAAAGGAGAGAAATCCATTAAAGAAAAGAAACAAAGATTATATTTTTGTCCACTACTGCAGAGCTAACCAGTGCTGATGATTATATGCTATGCAAACCCTTTTGTTTCCAAATAATCTCACTTACTGTATGTTGGCATTATATCTATTGTAAAAGGTCAGAAATCGACATATTGTACAATTTGTAATATACAAATACCACCATTTTTTCAACCACTGATCCTGATTCTAAGAATGCTGATATCTGATATCAAGGACTTGCTTTGTATATATGAACATTTCCTTGTCTTCAAAAAAAAGGCACTAATATTACCATGTTAACAGAGTCACTATTGTTCTACAATATCACAGATTTAAGAGCTACATCTAACACGAGAATAGTAAAAATATTTGATTAAAAACTAACAAACATTATGCCTCTGCATTTTTTTTTTACATTCTTTTAGACCCCGTCCTCAGGTTCCTGTCCTCCGTCTGCTGAGCTAGCAGCGCCCAGTGAATCTCCTGTTAAGAACAATTTTTCTGAAGTCTTTTCCATCCCATTGTCTTCTTGCAGGTTTCCACTGGAGGCATGAGGACTAGCATCCACTGTGTCTTTATAAGTTCCCTCTGAAGACTGTGGAAGAACTGAGGCATTCAGTTCAGTGGTAATTCCTCCACTATGGGTTTTCATGTGTCCCTGAAAACAAACAAACAAACAGAGAGAGAGAGAGAGAGAGAGAGATAGAGAGTTAGCTCCCTAATGTCTCTATAACAATGGTCTATGCTATTCAAAACCTACCCTAAACTAATTCAATTTTTTAACAGTTATGGAAAGCATTACAAATCAAGCTTCGACAAACATTGCAATGCCTGATACAGACACATTGCCAAACCCTTACCTTTAGTCCACTGCGGCTGGCATACTCTTTGCCACAGTGTGCACAGCTGTAGGGCTTCTCAGAACGAGCAGGTTGTGGTAGAATTGGGGTGGTATCTGACTGGATCGATTCAGTTTCTGCTTCATCTTTAACCCGATTTCCATGATTTATCTCTGTTGGTTTGATAACCCCTTCCTTCCTCTTGGAATCTTGAGCATCCCAAGGTACTGTGTTCTCACTCTCTTCATCTGGTGTTCCATTATTGACTATTGAGGGCAATGATTCACCTCCTTCACTGTGCTCTGGATCCATGTCCTGTACATTAACAGGCATGGCTTTCTGTGTACCTCTGAGTTCTGGCTTAGGCTGATGGGATGGGCTGGAGGGTGGTGTGAGTGCTGGAGAAAGATCAAGAGCTACAGACTGTGGGTTGGATTTTGGCTCACTGACCACTAGATGAGAAGGTCCTGTGAAATCTCTGCTGTTGGGCAAAGAATCCTGGGAACTTGTTCTGGTACAGAGAGAGAGAGGAATGTTCTCATCATCATCCTTAATCTGTTTTACTACAGGACAAGTTTGAGGCTTATTGTTTAGAGCTTTGAGAGCACTGAGACTATAATCACTAACACCGCTTGGGTTAGCCTCATTGTCAGGATCTTCTTCTAAAGGAGAGGAGTTAGCAGATCTGCTATCACTGGTAAATGGGCTAGTGGGGTCTTGCTTCTCTAAGACCTTATCATTAATTGGATTTACCTGACTAACAATTGTGTCACATGCATCTTTATCAGAATCTTCTGCTTGCTTTGCGTCAGGTGATGTACTAGTTCTCGAAACAGTGCTTGACTGAAGTGTGCCAGCAATAGAAGAAGAAACACTCATACTCATGTTAAGAGGAAGAGACTGGATGGTCTTTGGCAGTATAATACTGCTCATTTGATCAGCTGGTTGTTCCTCTGTACCCAGATCCCCATTGCCCTCGGGTGGTAACTGCCCCCCTAGATGCATCCGAATGTGATGCTGTAGCACCACAGCATTGGTGAATTTACGCTGACAGAGTGGGCAGGAATTCTGTGTGCGTGTATTTGGTGGACGTGCTCTGTGGGTGGCCAGATGAGCCCTTAGACTTCCTTTAGTGGAGAAGGAGCGCCCACAAAGCTTGCAAGGGAAAGGACGCTCACCAAGGTGAGTTGCCTGATGAAGACGAAGTGCCCTGGGGCAACTGAGTATACGTAGACAAACTCCACATTGGTTAGGCACCAGAGATGTTAGGGAGGGTATTGATCCAGAGACGCTCTGGGTGCTCAGATCACTGTTGGGATTAGGATTTAGACCCAAGGCTGTCATCATCTCTCTCCTGTACTCTGAGATAGTATTCGTGGTTGTGGTGGTTGAGACATCATTAGCTTGAGTACTGCCATTAGTTTGGTCTTCATGGAAGGGTTTTGATATAGGCTGCTTCTCCAACTTCTGTGCCAGTCTCTGGAGCTTGCAAGTGTCAGAAGTAACAACTGAAGAAGATGGAGAGGAGGAGGAGGGAGATGAGGATTGGGGTTTGGGGTAAGGGGAAAAGGGAAAAGTGATCTGAGGATGAGGGGAGGGGAGGTGAGGAGGCCGCAGGAGGGCCAGTCCAGGGTGATGGGGAGAGGGACCTGAGGGGAACAGGATCTTGGGGAGGTGGGCCAGCTGGGAGTATGGAGAAGTGGGATGTATGGTGGAGTGTGGAGGGGTATTTTCATCAAATCTCTGTTGCTTAGCACCTTTAAACTGGTTTGTTATAGCAGAGGAAGATGAAGAAGGGGTGGTAGATGCAGAAGAAGACTGTATACTGGCTGAAGCAGATGCCACTGTTGAAGCAGATGCACGATTGAGCTGTAGCAGGGAATGGGCAGTGGACAAGAGAGCCAAATCTACACTGGGAGGGAGTGGCAGAGAGGATGAAGACAAGCAAGAAGATGAACCAGATAAAAAACCAAGGGCCAAGCCATCTGGTACACTCACACCACCTTTAACTGCAAAAGGCTCTTCATCTTCTGCACGGCGCTTCCTGCGTCTCTGTACTGACACAATCCCAGATCCTGATTGGTTCTGCTCTGACAGAGCAGGAGGGAGCAGGGAAAGTGACAGTTCTGGGTTCTGCTCGCGGTGGCGCAGAAAGTGGGCCTTAAGATTCCCACGCGTAGTGAAACGACTGAGACAGACAGGACACTGGTACGGCCTTTCACCTGTATGGGATCGCAGATGAATTTGTAAGGAGGAGTCACTGCTCAGAACTTTACCACAAAACCGACAGACATGCTGCTGGCGCCCTGTTGAGGTGTTCAATGATCCAGCTGAGACTCCCACAGCAGAGCTGAGAGAAAGCTGCTCCTGGGTGCTAGAGGTGAGCAGAGAAGGAGTGTGGTAACTAACAGCACTGGTCTGGCTCATTGATGTGTTAGGGGTCTTTTCATGGAGGTAACGGGGAATACCCAATGACAAAGAAAGAGGTAACACAGAAGCTCCTGAGGACATCAGAGATATGGCTGAAGAAGATGGTGTGGATGATGAAGAGGAATATGAATCTTTGTGTCCATTAGTATTACAGATGTTGAGGCTTGAAATAGATTCTGGGATTAGAGTTGGAAGAGAGGAGGGTATCGAAGAGGCTGTAGCTTGGGTAGGACCTGAAGTGGATAGAGATGGTGACAGAGATTCAGAGGTTCTTTGAGGGGTTTCCAGAGATGCTGTATCCTGGTTGTTGATTACTCCACCCAAACGTAGCACTTGTCTGCAGATTTCCTCAGTCATCTGCATTTGGTGTATCTGCCTCTGTTGCAGGACTCTAAGTTCTTCTAAAAGCACAGCCAGAGTAGGTGGCACATGAACTTCCTCTTGTATACTGGAAGGAGTTTGCTGTGTGGAGTTAGGGCTCCTAGGATGTGCAATATTGAGGGATGATGAGGATGCGGATGATGAACTGGTGGTTGTGGCTGAGATACCCATCTGAGGAGAGGATATGGAGGAATGAGGCTGATGTACAGGAATGTGGGAAGCCTTCTGCTGGACAGGAGGAGGGGAGTGAGTCTGGGAAGACAGGGAAGGGTGTGGAAAGTCTGGGGAGAGAGAAGAATGGGTATTAGGAAGAGATGTTGTGTAGGGGACAATATGGCTGGGCCAGTGTGAAGGGGAGGAGCTTTCATTGGGAAGGGAAGGGGCATGCAGTCCACCAGGTGATGGCCTTGGGGCAAGGGGAGGTTGACAATCCTGGAGAGATGAGGGGGATGGAGATGATGAGGAAGAAGAGGTGGATTCTGAAGCAAGAGAGTTTGATGGTGACTTCACAGCCAACTGATTGTCTGTAAAACAATAACAGAAGAATGGTCATTAAAGAATGTCATCACAACCATCATTTATTGCAGAGTCAGACTGTGATAGAATGTTATTCATTCATTTTCTTCATTGGTTCCCAAATATAGTTAGATTTGTGATTACCTTCTGTATTGTTTTGCCTTAATTTTGGTAATTGCATTACACTGCTACAGATGAATCCTGCCGGCATTTGGTGAAGTTTGAAGGTTATTATGCATCATGTTTCATGTTGCTTAAACAATATATTTAAATGTTTTTTCTTAAATAATATATAATAATATATGTTTTACTTTGTATGCTCACAAATATCCCCACTTACAGATTAGAGAAACAATCTCTCAGAGAAACTGAACAACCATATTTCTTCACTCCGGCCACAGGCCACTGACCACCTTGCTGCTATAGCAACAAATTGTATAGGACAATGGGTATCACCGCAACAACCCATAACACTCTTAACCTAGCACTCTTTCCATCACTTCTGTCTTTCATCTCTTCATTCATCCTTCCCTTGACACAAGGTCACAGGTCAGACTATACTATGGGTTTTGGGTGCTGTCTTCATGCCCTGATTGGCCAGATGATCTGACCTCTAGAGCCCAGAGGTCAAATTCTTTCAGAATCTTCAGCAGAGAGAAAGAAAATAAAGACGGGGGTTGGGAATTGGAAAGCTGAGTGACAGACCTCCAGTCTCCTATGCACTTTGAAAAACTGTACCCAGTGTTATGTCAACACACCTTTAAAATCTCAATAAATTAATCATCTCAACAGTAACAGATTCAACCAAACCATTCCAGTCAAGTAAGGAAAGTGCACTGAATGCCCAAAGCACACCTTTAGTAGTTCTGTATGTTTGAGAAATTCTTTACCCATCTGCATCCTCCCCAGTGGAACCCCCAACTGAGTAGGGGTATGTGGTGAATAGAATCAGGGGAGGTGGGGGGTTTACTGACTGAGCAGAGAGTATGAGAGCACAAGGGAACAGAATAAGAGAAAGGAAAAAGAGAATAGAAAGAGAAGAGATTAATCTTTACCCAAAAACCCTTCTCCCCCTCCCCATCGCCTGCACCTTATTCACAGTGAATAGTAAAGTTTTCTAAATGAATAAAAGACCCCCAGCAGTCAAGCAAAGAATGCTGGAAGTCTCTTGGAAAATTGGTACTATTAAAAAGACAACATAGTTATAGCCCCTGAATGATGCACATCAAAGTAATGACTATGGCTATACAATAGCCAAAACCAACCCCGTGGCATTTAGATTTTTTTTCTTTCCAAGTCCCGAGAAAAAAAACAATCTTCCAATCTACTTTCAGAAACAAATCTTAAGCTATTACTCGACCACAGGATAATCAGGTACCATATACACTGCAGAAATTTGAGCAGAATCTCCTGAACAATGACCCTACTCACTGCATACAACAGAATCACACACTACAGCCATTACAGTGCTGTTGCTACTCTGAAAGCAGGGAATGGTCAAATGTGGTTGAGTTTAGACTTGTAAAGATCAGGCATGAGGCACTGTGGTCTCTCTCTCTCTCTCTCTCTCTTTCTCTCTCTCTGTCTGTCTTTTGTACCAGATTTTGAATAAGGGCCAAATGGACCTAATGTAATTAACCACATCTAGTGTGTGGTACTAGACTACCAACTGTACGTTTTGGTCTATATCATGATATCATGAAGACTGTATTCCGGCAGCAAAAACTGTAGTTCATTATTTCACTATGGTAAAGCGAACACTTTCTGTAAATTCAGTGTAGAACACCCGAAACACATGGCGTGTTTGTCCTCTTTGTTCTTAAGGATATATTTTGGTGTATTTTGCTTGACAATGTCAGCACTGTTCCCGAAACACTCTAGGAACTTTAAAACCATCTCTTGTTGTTTATATGACAACCGACCAGGAACGTTCAACAAAAGTTTACATGCAAGTGCTGGGTTTTGTAACTACAAACTAACCTAGACATAACATTCTCTTATGGGGGAGTTTTTAAGTTTTAATTTTAAGTCTTATTTCTGTATAGAGACTAACCTTCACTGAAAAGTACACTGAAATATAATGTATTACATCCAATGACAATAGACAGGCCCCAATTGAAGGAGTCAATATGGGTCAGTAAATAGCATAGTATTCTGTATCACAGGCAATGTGCATTCTGCAAAGCTAACAATGAGTAGCTGTGGATTTATTTATAGACGTCTAGCTGGTGTGGCATCTCTTAATTCAAACGACATCACGGTTGTAGGAAGGCAATAAATCTCTCACCTTGTGACGATAGCAGGCGCGTGCCCCCCGGATCCGCGTTAACGAGCTGCTGCGGTCGTTTCTGCTTTCGGCGCGACATGATTCACGGCCAGAGCTCGCCGAGTGACCGGGGTCATCAGCCGGAGTCCACGGGTCTCCTCGAGCTTTCTTTTGTCGTGAATTTATCAGTAAAGGCGCCAGTAAAAGTCGAGGACGCGACTATAAAACTTCAGCACCACCCAAGCCGAATTTGTGCGATATCGACGTGTACTCAGGCATGCACGCGCTAATCGGAAAACAAACCGATAAAGTTAACACGCGCTCTCAGCGTCGAGCAGCAACCCTGACGTCCGCTGCGGCGCGGTTCGGCGAGTGCGCGTGGTGTTATTTCCTCAACAAGTCCCCTCTTTCTCAAACTTGCACGCTGTGCATGTACCCCTACTCCCAAACACACACACACACCCACACACACACACACGCACACACACACACAATATCTCTCCTTGTTCTTTACTGACATTTGCATTTCAATAGCCTCGAACACCGTCTCTTTTTCCCTCCTGATCCCTCGCATTGCATTTCTCACACCATCAAAGCGATTAAAGGCAGTCTTTACTGTCAGAAATCACATTTTTTATTCATATAATTAAAAAAAAACAAAATACATAATAAATAATAATAATAAAAAATAATAAATTAAAAAACTAATGAATGTCAATGTCAATCCCCAAATCAGGGATGATTATGAAAATAATAAATAAAAAAATACTTCAATAATAATAAATAACTTCAGCCATCTGAGAGGCTTCATGAACGTGTGCAAAGGGAGACTCTGGTAGTAATGGATGATAATAATAATCATAATGACCTAACATCCAGTGTAATTAAACCACGGAGGTGTTTAACCACAGGACGCAAATGTAGAAGAAACCAGCGATTAAGGAGCTTACATACTTTATAGATCATACTTGTAATGAATTCACTCCTGTGCCTTTATAACTGAGCGAAGTTCCAGGAGAACCGACCTCCCGTCACATCCTCAGTGTGTCCGCATATGTGGAGCTCTATTTAAAAGCCAGTGAATGGAAGGGAATTTCCAACAAAGGCGACCTGGACACAGTTGAGTGAGCATCTTTCTTTCTGCACCCCAGGATCCATTGCTGCCTTGCACAATGCCTCCCTTTCACCCCGCCTGTATTCCCATACACCACGTGGAGGAGTGATGAAGGGAAAAGCCATTTTTAATTAGATGCAGCACACACATATCCATCCTAACTAATTTGTACACAGACCCCCTGAAGCAGCTCTGTGAGTTTACCTATCCCTTTAGCCTGTTTATTTAGGGTGTGTTTGAACTCTCAGCAAGCACACTGCTTAGGATGTTGGAGGAGGTTAAGTTGAAATAAATAAATAAATTAATCAATAAAAAACAAGAAGTTTGAAAGGGAGAGAGAGAGAGAGAAAGAGCGCGAGCTCCTTTACAGCACTGCCGGGGTCGTGGTTCTGATCATCCAAGCATATTAAAGCCATACTAAACTAATGCTGCCTTCACGTGCTCCTCGGTGTCGGGTTGTGACTACAATTAAAGTCTGCGCGTTTATATTGGACATTTGAGCCTCCTGGTTTGTTTTGGTTTCTTTCTAACATTTCTATATACAATACAGAAAAGTACCTAATGCGTAAATAAAGCTTACAGGGTGTAAAAAAAAAGACGTCGTTGATTTAATCGGTGAGGTTGTCACAGCAAGTTTATTAATATTCATTAAAATAAATAAATAAATACAACAATGATGTTACTATAATTTTTGTCGCAATGGCCAAAGGTTTATTAAGACACCTATTATCACAATTACTTCCCAAAATCACACTTGTCAATTACAGAATCTTTTAAGATTATTTAAGGAACAATCATTTACAGTAATTGAGGGAGCACGTGAATGCGGCATAATGAGGTCCCTACACGAGCGCGCCAATAATCACTAGCCGTTAGCGGTTTTGGAAATGTCAGGTAATGTCTTACTAAAGAGGGCAAATGTGCCTTAAAAGACACGATAGAGCGGTGATTGTTGAATTGTGTTTAATTATCATGTTATATACTGTCCTATTTACTAGCAGAAACTTCTTTTAGCTAGCCAGGTGTTAGCGGCTAGCTAGTCCCAAACTAACCCTTTCGCGTGTACTAGTTTAGGCTCTAATATCAGTTCAGTGTTTTTCAATATCAGTGTCTTTTTCCTCGTTTCCTCCTGGTTTAGCTATGTCCATGTACGACTACAGTCTGATCTGTAATTTCCCTAAGTGTCGCGGCAGGCTGAGCGGCTTCGCCTGGGTGACGGCCTGCTCTCATATCTTCTGTGAGCGGCACGGCTCAGGTGAGTTCAGCCGCACCCCGGCCATCTGCCCCGCCTGTTCCTCTGCCCTGGCAGGAAAACTGGACATCGTGCGCACTGAGCTGG
Organism: Leptodoras praelongus; assembly: GCA_028564905.1. NCBI lineage: Eukaryota > Metazoa > Chordata > Actinopteri > Siluriformes > Doradidae > Leptodoras > Leptodoras praelongus. Next base: position 9,996,705 of record JAOTRJ010000045.1, on the reverse strand, counting down.
CGCCTTCAGACCAGTACAAGGCCATGGTTTTGGTGGGATTGCGACCTGAGACCATTCTGGATATCAGCCATCGAGCACTGGCCTTTTGGACCTACCAGGTTCGCTTAGTGTTCCAGATCACACACTTACACCTGAGTACAAACACATTCAGGGTAAAAAATCACCTTCACTTTATTTCTGGAAGCCTACATTTTAAAGGTACAGAAAACTTCACTCACTCTTCTTCAGTGACTGCTTAATCCTGTTTAGAGTTGTGCTGGATCAGGAAGTGGGAATACAAACTGGATTGGCCTTCTGTCTATCACAGCATGCCATGCATACTCACACTCATACCCAATGGCAATTTTAGGGTGTGTTAATACTTATAAAAAGAGATTTATGAATAGGGGGATCCCCGGGTGGGGCGACCTGGGAAATTTCTGTGTGGAGTTTGCATGTTCTCCCCGTGTTCGCGTGGGTTTCCTCC
>JAOTRJ010000045.1:9984663-9996139 GCA_028564905.1 Leptodoras praelongus | reverse complement strand
GCCTGAAGTGTTAGTTCCTTGTATTCATTACCAATGCTGGCCCAAAATTCTGCTGGAGTATGCTGTTTAAATTTATTATTATTTTTTTTAATACTGGGGGCCCCGGCCCCCAGTTTGAGAACCGCTGGCTTGAACAAAGCCCACTAGCTTTCTTTCTTCTTGATCACTAACCTCCATCAAACCTGCTTCTTCAGTCCAGCTGAAGGTCACAGCCTCCTTTCCTCCCTCTACTTTCCCTTTAGTAACAAGTATCTTTATCAAATGGCAGTTAAACTTTATTTGTTTTATTTAAACTGTAGATTCATCTCACCTGACTGGCCTTTGGATGATTTTCTGCCTATATAAAAAGTGTCCTATATCCATCTACAGGTAGAATAATAACATTGAGTTCTGATCAACTATTAACTTATTATTAACAGGTATCTGTACAATATACATTCATAACATTGAGAGAACAAGCTATCTATTCATGACTGCTCTAAATACTGCAATGTTTAATACATAAACATACATACATAATTGGCATTTTCAGAAGGTTAACTTTACGTTCATTAATCATCAGGTTTCCTCTCGAGCAAAATGCAGTCACCACTAGTGCATCACTGAGTTTTCATTTTGGTTAATTAATGTTTGTGACAGACATTCAGATAACGTATTTTCTTTATTTTTGTGTAGAAATGACACTCGCGTTCAGACAGCCTTCTCCCTCCACACACACACACACACACACACACAGAGCCCTTCTCCCTCCACACACACACACACACACAGAGCCCTTCTCCCTCCACACACACACAGAGGCCTTCTCCCTCACAGTGTTCAGTATTTTAGTAAAGTGCTGCAGAGCGGTAGGTGCTCAGGGTCAGTATTGGGCAGCAGCGCCTCTCCCAGGTCCTAGTGCCTCAAATTTCATTACATCGTCAATATGGAGATAGATAGGACAGCTGAATATGAGAGAATAAATGAGAAAAACTATTGACGATTTACTAATGCATGTTTATTTGGGGGGCTAGAGAACATTTGGGGAGGACTAAAACAGGTCTAGCGATGCCACTGCTTGTAGTTCGGTTCCCTTGGTCTGGACCTAACAAGAATATGATATTGCTAAATAGTCCTGGCTTGCTTTGCGTTCACACTCACCAATGTACAGTCAAATCAAAGGAAGGTTTAAAAAAAGTGACATATGACGCACATATGATATATATTTTGAGAGCCTGTCATCAGAACAATGCACCAAGCTGGGCTTAATGTACGTATTGGGGTTGAGTATGCCTGATGGTATTTTTACCAACTGGAAACACAGCAAGAGGTGGTAAAGTGGATAAAGTAGTTAAAACTGTTAAAAGGAGTTAAGACTTAGTAATAGCTCTGTGTGAGGGTTATGGCACATCTCTGACTTCTTTCTCTGGATTCTTTTCAAACAGCTATACTTGTGATTTTGTCTTGTGTACATTATTGTGTTTTTTGCATAACACACCTGGGTTGTTTTTGTAGATTTTTGCATTTGTAGATGCAAAATAGTAGTCAGTTTTCCTTTTTTCACAGCAGAACAATGGAGGCATACTTTTGCACATACGTTTGTTTGTATGCTTAGCTATTCACAGCATTACTTGAAGTGAATGTTAGTTGTGTTGAAGTGAGTTGTGAGCCAGGGCCTACCTGATATACTTCTGCATTAATGTGCTTCAGGTAAACCAAGAAAGGTTGCTTATGGAGTACAGTTTGTCCCGAGCGGAAGTGCAAGTTGGTCAAATGGAGAAGCTGATCACACAGCAGAACCAATCCAAAGAGCATGAGCTGAATGCAATGCGAGAGGAGATTGCATCGCTCAATAAGGTTCATTAAATACTTTTAATCCTAGTAGATTTTTATGTGTGCTGGTTAATATGAATGAATGAATGAAGGTCTGATTTCTTTGCCGAACTGTGTGTTTTACTCTAAAGTTTCTTTCCCTGTGTCCAGAGGCTAGAGGAATATAAGCGAAAATATAGTGAAGTTTCAGAGCTTCTGGTGAAGAGAAACAGACAGTATCAGAAGCTTCAGGGGCTGTTTGAGACTTTGAGGCTACGGACTGTGGAGGCTTCTGACAAAGACGGACAGAACCAGGCTGCCCACATTTTCCCCTCTGGTGAGAGCTAAGATTTGTTACGTGAAAGCCAAGTAGAATAAGACAATTCTTATATATCCTGTATACAGGTACCAGGTTTCCTTGTTGGTCACACCAGTACAGTACATACACAAGTATAGAAGAAATCATAAAATATATGATATTTATATGAGTGTAGTGTCAGGTATGTATTGAGCTGCTTTTCGATTATTATCATTATTATTATTAGTAGTAGTAGTAGTAGTAGTATTAGACCTATTTGAGTTCACAAAAAACCTTTTCCAGAGTAATTTAATATATACTTACTTTATTTAATATACATTTATTTAACATTTAAACTTTATTTAACATGTAAACTCATATTTGAGCTGAGGGAGCTGTAATTTATCTCTGTTGCACATATTACCACACAGCTATCTGATCTGCTGTTTAGCTATTCAGTGTCTCATTTTGCATGTCTGCATTATTAATGAGTGACACCTGATTCGGTGCGAGTGGTCGGACTCAGACCAGTAGGAATGCGGGAATCTCTTTTCACTGTCCTCGACTCGGAGAAGGTGAACTCGCATACTTCTATGCTGTGCGTAGAGCGCCTCATAATGCAGTAATACAAATGTGACCATGTTAAATGAATCAAAATATGGTCGCATGAGCAATTATTTTGGTTACAGTCTGGAGCCCCTATCGATGGAAATCTGCCGGAATTGCTTGATCAGCTTGGACCAGAATCTCAAATCAGTGTCTCCAACATGCCATGAAGAATGTACGCTGTTTTGAGAGCAAAGGGAGGCTCTACCCAGTATTAGTATAGTGTTACTAATAAAGTGCTCTGTAGGTGTATGTATATATACACTCACTTTACTTATTACATTACAAAGCCTTTATTGCAGTGCTGATTACATTGTCCATCCATTCAGTAACCTTGGTCCATTCATTCATTAATCACTTTATGAGGCTGGAATACAGGCTGAACAGGATGGCAGTCTATTGCAGGGCACCATGCACACATATTCACACACTCATACACATATAGAGCAGGGGTATCAAACTAAATCCATGAAGGACCGTGTGGGTGCAGGTTTTCTTTCCAACCAAGCAGAAGCCACACACTACTGAAAGTCAAGATCCACTGATTAGATTCATTGATTAAACACAGGTGGAATGAGGTGTGGCTTCTGCTTGGTTGGAAGGAAAACCTGCACCCACACGGCCCTTCATGGATTTAGTTTGACACCCCTGATATAGGGCCATACCTCTGTGACACATGGAAGACACGTGAAACCCTGCACAGGCAGTTATCCGAGTTATCAGGACCGAACCAGGAACCCTGGAGCTGTGAGGTGGAAATATTTGACTACTGATTAATTTTCAAAAATGTCTGTTAGACATTTTAGTCTCCGGTGCTGCCACATTTAACGACATTGAATAGGTTGAGAAACAAGGAGGAGCATTCTGAAATACTTGATCATATAAAAGTACTACAAAAAAAGCTAAATCAATTTGTTAAGAAGGATTAAATGTGCTAATGTGTCATTAGATTAAACCACTATTTTAATCTGAGTATCTTTATACATACCTGGCCAGCTCTGTTAGTAGACTGGACCAGTGTATTCTGTACGAGTAATACAGAGCAGACCATTTATGTACTGGATGAAGACTAAGGTCTCTACACTTTTCGTTCCCCTCAGGAATAATTAGACAGGGCTCTCCCCACACCACTCCTCCTTTCTTAGCTGTGGGACCAGAAGGTGACAAGCTCCACTCTTCATTCCTGGAACCAGACAGCTTCAGGAGCTTTTTCCAATTTAGCTCTCCACCAAGAGAGAAAGGGCGTTCCTTGATAAAGAAAAACTGACTGCACAATAACAGAGTTTGGCATGCATCTGTATTTTTCCCCATTACATTGTTATATTCCTTGGGTAGACTTTGCTGTTGTTCAATTCAATTAGCCACCATTTAATTATTTCATTCTTTTCTGTGTTTACTGCAAAGTTGTTTATAGATAATAAACCTGTTTAGACTGGTGTCAACAAAGTATTCTGCTTTTTTTATTATTATTCCATAGAAACTGAACAGGAGTGTATTCAAGGCCGTTCTCCTCTCTCTCATGCTGCCTTTTATTTCTCTCCATTGCTTCTCTCACTGGAATTTGTGCAGCATAATAGTTTAATCTGCAAGTAGCTAGTACTTTAGCGCTTGCAGCCAACATTTGATCCACTTTCTTAATGACTGAGGGCAGCAACCTTAAGCGGTGAGAAGCAATAATTATTATGAATGGTGACAATACAGCTAGTTAGAAAACATAAAGGTTCAATTCAGACGTCTGATGATGTAATCTCTGCCCTTTCTTTTCTGCTTGTTTGAGTAATGGAAGATCTCAAGGTTCTTAAGTATTTTAGGAGCACTACTGAGAAACTTTTATTGTCTCAGATGTGGATCAGTCTCCTGATCATATAATTTGTTTTTTCTTTTACACAAACACCCATCATCATCAGTGAAAATAAAATAAAAAATAAATATGTACAAATAAATCCAACTAAGCAAAATGTTACACATTATGTACAATCAAAAATGGAAAAAAAGGGAAAAAAAAGTCTGCTCCGTTGTCTGCTCTCTTCGCACTCGCTCATTCAGACTGTTGTTTGTAACTGACTGAAGTCGCTGTTTGGCTTTGCATGGCTTGTCGCTTTCCATTCACAATAAGAAGTAGAGGAGAATCCACACGTATACTGCGGAAATCATAAGACTGCAAGGAGAAGGGTTAGAGATTTAGATGCATGTACTGTATTTCCTTACGTCAGCTTACTAACATGAAACCTAACTGGTAGGCTTCAAAACCACACAGTGCCATGACAAAGTATTTGCCCCTTCCCAAGTTCTTCTATTTTTGCTAATTTATCACATGTAAATGTTTCATATCAAAATCTAAAATAAGACAATTAAAGAAAAGTGCACCTTGTATGTGAAAAAGTAATTGCCCCTTTAGCTACCAAAATCAACCACTTAACTAAACTCAATGACTGTTAGGTTTAATTTCACTAGCCACACCCAGGCATGGTTACTGCCAGACCTGTTGAATCTAAACATCACTTAAATAGAACCTGCCTGGCAACGTGAAGCAGGATAGAAGGTCTCAAAAAGCAGCACATGATGCCACATTCTAAAGAGATATGAATACTGATGTGAAACAAAGTCACTGAAATCTACCAGTCTGGAAAGTGTTACAAAGTGATTGCTGAGGCTCTGGGACTCCAGTGAATCAGAGTTTAAACAGTGGTGAACATTCCCAGGAGTGGCCGGCAAAGATGGAACTTTTTGGAAGACATGGCTCCTGTTATATATCTGGTATAAAGCCAACGCTGCATTCCACCATAACACCACCATACCTACAGTCAAACATGGTGGTGGTAGTGTGATGTTCTGGGGCTGCTTTGCCTTTCCAGAAAATGGACGACTTGTCATAATTGATGGAACCAAAAAAGGAGAATATCCACCTGTCAGTTTGTGACCTAAAGCTCAAGCACATTTGGGTTCTATAGCAGGACAATGTTCTGAAGAGCACAAGCAAGTCCACCTCTGAATGGCTCAAAAGTAACAAAATGAAGGTTTTGGAGTGGCCGAGTAAGTTCTGACTTGAGTCCCATTCAAGAAGGGGTATTTGGTTGCTTATATACGAACACTCTGTTCATCCCTATAACACAATGTGAGTAGGTGTCAAGAATGTAATGAGTGCACGTACCTTATCGCTGTGCGTTATGCTGTGCCGTTTAACTTGTGGTTCAGGAATAACCACCGTGTCTCCGATTAGCACGCCCCAGCCATCAGCTGCGTTATATACCATGACCACACAACATGTCTCCTCGTTGTCCACCATCCCAAACGTACTGAGAGGAGAAACAGATTATTAATACGCAATATCAGAACACTGAATCTTCCAGATAAACAAGATCGTTTCTTAATTACACCATGAAAAATAAATCAGCCATAAACCGTTTACTAATTCACTCACAAGGCCATGCGGCCCTCTGTAGCCAGACTGAAGATGACCTTTCCCATGGCTGCAACACCGGTATTATGGCCGTGTGTAAGAGCAGTGAAACTGCGGTGCTCCAGACTTCCAGTGCGGCCCGTTGGGGAGCGGTACTCAGGCGAGCCGCAGGGACCTAAAGAAGACACGCTCAGGGAGGAGAGCATGTTACGCAGACGCCGTGCTTTTACTTTCCCCTGAGGGACAAGGACAGAGGAAGAAGATATCACCTTGTATTTATAACATCTTAAAGGGTCAAGCTAATCCACCACACATACACACATTATACACACATCCAGTAATCGCTTATAGAATTCCTCTGCCAACTACTGTGAAAACACTTGTGAAACCAGTGTTTTTGTTTAAGGTCATCATGATGAACATGAACATTTTCACTGCACTCACTTTATTCTCCATTAGACCAGTTATTTGGTCCAGGTGTTTCAGCAAAAGCTTCTCTCTTTCGGTAGGTTCCTCCCAACCAGGGTCAAGAGCTGCAGCTCGACTGTATCCAGCCAAAGCTGAACTGAACATTTCCTCATACTGGAAGAGCTAATGGAGCCAAGTCAGAAATAAAAGCTGGAGTTAGTAAGGTTCGTACAATGCTAACAAAGTTCACAGTAAAATACAAGAAGGAAATTAGTCAGTCAGTTTCACACTGGCATGGGTGTATGAGCTGCTGTAATACAGTCTATGAGGTGAAAAATTTGCAATAAAAGCCAAAATTACAAATAAATGGAGTGTCTAAATGATTTACAGCAATCCAGAAGCATTACTGAATATCCTGAGGCAAGGCGACCTAAATAGCGTCACTACAACTTTGCTCTGTTATGTAGCACAAAGCTGTACTTTGTAGGTTGGAGTTCATCAAAATAAACGACTCATCGGTTTGAAAAAGCACCAAAACAAAAGGAACAAGAGAATTACCGTGGCACGATTGAAGTGCAGATCAGCATTTAAGGCAGACGCTTTGTCAATTTTTTCCTGAAACAAATAAATACATACAATTAGCAAGATAATCAGTAGAAATATAAAGAATACAATGGCTTCTGAATAGTCCATCCAGCTCGTGTGTCTACTCACGGCTTGCGAATAGGCGCTAAGAGCTTGCTGAGACATCTGAGGATTTTGTCCACTGCTGAAGAACAAGGAGATGTATGCATTCCCTAAGATGTCTGCTCAGGAAAGGATTCATTTGATTTGTTTCAATTTACTGAATACATTTTTAAAAATCATTTATAATTCATTCACAGCATCATTAGTAAAGCTAAAGGCAATAACATTACACACACACACAATACTGTGTAAAAGTCTTGGGCAGGTATAAAGCTGTAACCAAAGATGCCTTTAAAAAATAATGAAATTACTCATTTAAAAAAGAAATGTACTATAAAAACAGTAAGCTTTCTAAATATACATCACTGGCATTGCAGTTTTGTAAGGACGTTCACTTGTACATTTTTCTAAGCATCCTGGAGAGTGCTACAGTTCAGACTATTGCCTCTATGTCTATTTTTGTACATAAAACCCAGACAGATTACAGTGCTTAAGGCTTTTACACAGCAGTGTAGACAGACAGACACATACACACACCAATCAGCCATAACATTAAAACCACTGGTGCCTATCTTGCTACAATGGCACCTGTAAAGGTGTGTTGGATCCATGAGCAACTGTAACGATCTGAGTGACTCTGACAAGGGCCAAACTGTGATGGCTAGACGACTGGGTCAGAGCATCTCCAAAACGGCACATCTTGTGGGGTGTTCCTGGTATGCCATTGTTAGTACCTGTCCAAAGTGTTCCAACGAAGGACAACCGGGAAACCTGCGACAGGGTCATAATTGCACTAGCACCCTTTTTGATACGTGTTGGGTGCAAATGATAGATTATCTGGTCTAAACCCACAGAAAGGCTACTGTAGCAAATGCTGGTTATGACAGAGAGGTGTCAGAGCACACAGTGTATAACAGCTTGCTGCATATGGAGCTGTATACAATGGGCTACAATGGGCATGTGAGCATCAGAATTGGAGCCTGGAGCAATGTAAGAAGGTGGCCTGGTCTGATGAATGATGTCTTTTTTTTAAATCATGTGGACGGCTGGGTGTGTGTTCGATGCTTATCTGGCGGACAAATGGCACCAGGATGCACTATGGGAAGAAGGCAAGGTCATGGATGCAGTGCATGGGGCAGTGTTCTGCTGGGAAACCTTATGTACTGGATGTCATTTTGACATGTCCCACCTACCTAAACACTGCTGAAGCCCAAGTACCCCCCTTCATGGCAACAGTATTCCTTAATGGCAGTGGGCTCTTTCAGCAGGATGATGCACCCTGCTACACTGCAAACACTGTACATGAATGCTTTGAGGAGCATGGCAGAGTTTAAGGTGTTGACTTGGCCTCCAAATTCCCCAGAATCACAATATGACATAATATGAGGCAGGTGGTTTTAATGTTTTAATGTTGATTAAAGATAGAAGGATAAATAGACAGACAGACAGATAAGACACAGACAGATAAGACACAGACAGATGTAGTGTGTGTAATCATCCATAATTCATTAGACCATGAAACTGTAACAAACTTACACCAGGATGTTCCATCCGTGACGTCCAGCTGCACAGCCTGCCTAGCCAGATCCACACTCTCCAGAATACGCTTGCCTTGCTCCTGAGCGCCCCCTTCTGGAGGCAACTGCCTCAGCACCATAGAGAGGCTTCTCAAAGACACTTTATTTTTGCTCTACAGAAGGGACAGTGTGTGCAAACATTACAAGAAAAAAAAACAAAAAAATAAATAAAAAAAACACCTAAAGTCACAGATAGACACTCATTTTTGACTTTTGTTATGTTGAATGAAACATCATTATGAGTTCATCAGTTAACAGAATCTAGTTTTTAACCCCGGACACATTTGCCTCCATTTTTTAAACCCACTTTGCTTCATGCATGTTTATTTTCCCATGTACCTGCTGTAGCGCTCCAGTTAAACAGGTCCTTGCAGCAGTCAGGTCTCCTTTCTTCCAGTACTGCTCACCCAGTGTATTCCACGCCTCCACCAGGCCTGGTTCCAGTTTTACTGCCCTCGAGAGGTTCTCTTCTGCTGCCTGACTGAACTGTGGAACTACGTTCAGACATCGGCCCCGCAGGAGCAAATACTGAGCGCTGTTTCTGTACAGCTCTGCAAGATTAACAACGATGACGTGCATTTGAATTATGATCAGTGTACTATGTGAAATATACAAATATAAAATTGTACAATTTAGTATATTGTGTCACATTCTTATGGAAATCTTAAACTACACCCCCTTTTTATGCAAACCCGCTCTTATCTATTGACACTGTTAAACGGATTATACATTTCATCTTATTTTTATGGCCTATAAGACAACAGAAGGTGTGGTGTATAAACTGTGATAATCTTGATCAGAAACTGTGCATTTTGTAAGCACAATTTCAGGTGTGTGTCCTGTCTTAGAATATTTGTATAATCAGAACTCTACCAGAAATAACAAAGCACCATAATGGTGGTCAAGAAACGCAACACAGGGGCTCCCGAGTGGCGCAACGACAACACGTTCGCCCTATCATCCGGAGATCGCGATTTCAAATCCGGGTGATGCTATAGCTGCCCGTAGCCGGGAGCTCAGAGAGCAAAAGTGGCCGTGCTCTCAGGGTGGGTGGGGCAGCATACGTTCTCCCCCCATGTCAATTAGCGCGACACTGTCCAGTCACGGGCGTCTGTGAGCTCATGTATACAAGAGGTGGGCGGGAGCGCTGTCCTCCAAGCGCGCTACACCGCACCCAAAGGTTGCATGAGCCGCAGCTCGAAAAGAGGCGGCGGTTGGCGTCACGTGTGTCGGAGGAAGTACACGAAGGCTCCGCCCTACCGGACCGGCGGTTCGTTGTGTGACAGGGGGGGAGGGAGTGATGGGTGGGAATTGGAGACGACTAAAAAATTAGGGAGAAAATCTGGGAAAAAAATCCCCAAAAAAAGTAAAGTAAAGAAATAAAAAATAAATAAATAAATAAAAAAAACGCAACACATTTTGGGCACCAATGGAATCTCATACCCGCTTGCAAAGCTTATAAAGCTACATTATCTGTGGGTGTAAATTAAACTCACCCTCCTTCTCCTCCAGCATCTTTAGTGTCTTATTCATCTCTTGGGCAACATCATTCTGTTTTCTACTGCTGTCTTCCACGCTGTGCGTCTCAAAATAGTGATCCCTAAAGTGATAAAGTCCGTCTACGAGTTCCTGAGAAACAATACAAAACATATTTTGCACAATTAAGTGTCTTAACTTCAGTACATATGTTCTAGATCTACATACTGCAATGTAATATAACAGCGCCAGATAGATACATTATATGGCCAAAAGTTTGCGGACACCTTAATATCACATATTAGGTGTGCGATATGACGAGATCAGATTGTGAAGGATTAGAATGTGTCCACGATCTGCCATCACAGGGAGACTGTTGGATCATGCTACAGGCTGTGTTCTGGTCATTCGATGGGATATGAGAAATATCCTAATAGTACTGTGTATCTGTTTTCTGCAACATGCAGTTATTCCATTTCCTTTGCATCATGGGCGGCACGGTGGCTCGGTGGGTAGCACTGTTGCCTCACAGCAAAAAGACGCTGGGTTCGATCCCCAGGTGGGAGCGGTCTGGGTCCTTTCTGCGTGGAGTCTGCATGTCCTGCCTGTGTGTGTGAGTTTAGTCCAGGTTTCCTCCCACAGTCCAAAAGACATGCAAGTTAGGTGAATAGGTTGTACAAAAATTGCCCTATATTCCTGGTGTGTGAATGGCTGTGTGTCTGCCACCCAGTGATGGATGGTGCTCTGTCCCGGGTGTTGTCCGCTCTCCCTTCACTCAGATGGTCCTGTGTGTGATTGGTGTTAAAGTTGTATTTTGACCGTAACGTGCCCTTGAGTTCGAGAAAGGCATACGCTATATGAATGTAACATTCATTCATTCCTTCGTTTAGTTTATAGTGCCTCAGAAGTTAAACAACGCATGTCTCTCTCATGGCCTTTTGCAACAGAAAAAAAAAGAAAACTGATTTAAACACATAAGATTAGTGTGGTTTACTACTACCCAGAAGGTATGCATACAAAGATTAGCCCTTTTCTGTCACCACCATAATTCTGTCACCTTTTTTTCTTGAAACACTGCTGAATTAACACCAACTGCAGTTCTATGCTCACACAAGTGACGTCTTTAAACTTTGTTTCCGTCCGTTTGGTGAGGATCCAGGGCGGCACGGTGGCGCAGTGGATAGCGCTGTCGCCTCACAGCAAGAAGGACCCGGGTTCGATCCCCGGGTGGGG
>JAOTRJ010000045.1:9685709-9696867 GCA_028564905.1 Leptodoras praelongus | reverse complement strand
GTTCGAGATACGAGTTGTTCTACTTACGAGCTCGGGTCTGGAACGAATTAAACTCGTATGTCGAGGTATCACTGTATCAGGAAATGAAAGCTGAAATTCTGACATGTCGTCGCATATTCATCTTTTGATCTCAAACCCAAATGTCTTCAAACCAAGTAAAACAAAAACAAAAGAATTGACCATGCTGTTCCAAAACTTTCCAAGGGAACTAGGAGCAGATGAAGGGACCATATGTAAAATTTACTGACTTGAAATCTGGATATGGTTATTCTGTCTGGCCTACAGAGACTCTCAGGACACATGTTCAGATTCGGACTCTCTAAGTTCCTCCCTGGGAAGGAAGCAGTTGTCCAGCTCCTGCACCCAAGGAGCAGATACTCCACAAAGGAAGATCTCCCGTGATGAGCTCCTCTTGTTGGCTCAGGAAGTACAAGCCACTGCCTTGGAAGCCGCTGTCTCATCACCACCTCCAGCTTCATCTTCCACTGACCCCAATTTAATCCGCAAGGGCTCTCCTGACCTCACCCGTTCTTCTACTATCCCAGAATCGCAGAGTTTGACCTTTCACCCTGCCACTAAGGTGGCAACTTATAACGGCATGCTGGAGAAGTCGTACAGCTTGGGCCAGCTGCCTGCTGGCGGGACGCCCCCAGAGGGACGTTACACTTCCCTAAGCTCTCTAGACATGGAGGGAAAGATGAGCAAAGAGGCTAAACAGCTCCTTTCTTCTTCCGGCCCCCCAGACTCCTGCGACAACCCCGAGAAAAAGCGCTCAAAAATCAAGAGTTTATTCAAGAAAAGCAAAAAGCAATGAAGGAAATTAGAGGAAAATTAGACAAAGACATAAAAAAGCCTTAAAACAAATAAAAATGTAATTGACTGTCAACCAGATGCCAAAATGTTTAGTTCTATTTTTCTTTCTTTTTTTTATATTTTATTTTTATTAAAACAGAATGTAGCTCCGTCTAGGTGCTATCCTGGGTTGGAAGCCTTTATAGTCCACTCGGACTGGCATGTCGTCATTCAGACATCACAAATGGTCAAAAATCAAGGGTCATTTGGTCATTTTAAAATGGCTAAACAATTGTTCACTTCTTTCTATGTTGTGGTTTTAGGGTTGACTGTGAGAGTTGGATCATCACAAAGCACCAAACAAAAATGAACAGAATGAACATACAATTTTTTTGTGTAGATAAAAATAATAAAATTAATTTATTGAAAGAATAACATACTTTACTCAAATATGTCATTTATACCATTACTTACATTCTAGGCCATGTGAATGGGAACTGTTCATTTGAAAAGATTGTTTGTGTAAATAATAAGTCAATAAAAGTTCTAATTTACAAATTTAGTCAAAGTTCAAAATGCCAATGATGCAATTGAAAATGCTGTATATAATCTACGGCTCGTTGTATAAATATTTGGCTGCCTTGAACTTTTCTACATTTGTAGTGATACAACTTACATGGACTTAAGTGGGATTATTCATCATAAATCTACACAAAATAACCCATAATATTGGTGTTTGGGTAAAGAATAATTTTTTTTATATTTGCACAATATAAAAAAAAAGTTAAAAGCTGCAATTGCACAAGCATTTCCTATGGTTGTTGTGAAACCCATAAACTAGTCCTGGTGGAGTCTGTTGCATTTAGCCTCTACATGCCTTTTGGCAAACTCCAAATAGGATTTCATTTGGCTTACAACTCTTCCATAAAGCCCATTTTTTGAGAGCGCATCCAGGATATAATTGTCCTGTGACGGCTTCCCTTGTCTGGGCTGTTGACCTCTTCAGCTCTGTCAGAGTTACCCTTAACCGTGGTTGATTCTTTGACTATTGCCCTCCTTAACTAGTCTAAGTGACATTCAGTGGGTACTTATTATTTACCCAGAACTGATACATTTCCTGACATGTTTTGAGAGCTCCTTGGTCTTTTGGTTAACCGTGTCCTTTAATTAATCTGAGACCTTCCAAATTGATCATTTCTAAATTGATATCATCTGATAATGTAATTGCACTTCATTAAACTAGAGATGCATATTTGCAAGAGAATGCAAGCGTGATTGCGCCATGGCAGCAGTTGCTATTGCTATCATCCATTATCCTGCACCATTACAAATGTAATGCAGCCTGACTGCCAGTGACAGTATTTGATTTGTTTGCCAATTTTGTTCCATTTTTCTGAATGATGGTCAGATATTAGTTCTTAAAGTTTTGATGAGATTGCAGCACTTCAAAGTACGTGTTCTGACCTGGAGCACAAGAGCAGCTAAAGTGATGGAAACGTAGACAAGACAAATTCCACACTGTAAAACATTTCATGTACATTAAATTATATTACATATGGGAATGTCTCCACAAATATTGACCAAGGAAAATAAGCCAAATCCATGCTTGAATAATGTGAATTAACACAAAGAAAAGTGAATGAAATGCAAATTCCTTACGAATTATTTTCAATCATACAAGCCTAACATGGATACACCCTCCTCTCTTCAGCATGTATCAGCGACTATAGCCTAACTATTGATATCTGAATAGCTGGAGACAGCTGTTCTCCACATAAATCCCTTGAATATAAATGCATGTATTTATACTTAAATTGAATGAAAAATTGAAACATTTTAGTGTTTTTCTCCAGAAAAAACACAGCTGCATCATTTACTTGTGTTTGTTTACAGGCTACTCTTGCCAAGTCCAATATGGTGGACACTTTGATGCATCATCGCAAAAAGTTGAAATGGCCGGTGTGGCGTCTATGACGTTACTAACCAAAATGACAGAGAAAAAAGTGTACTGTCGTATCCTAAAGGCTAACTGGGAGCAGATGTTTAAGCACAAGCTTACCTTATTGTCATGGCTTGCAATGGGATAACTTGCTAGTGAACTAATATCTGCTTGCTATCCAACTAACACGTAATTCAATTCACTGTTTCGAGCTACCTTGTCATCTTGAATCACCCTAAACCTGCTGAAATACATGCTGTATATAATACACAGGGGAGTTTGGAGAGAGAGTTTATAAATGGGTAATCACCAGCATGGAGCTCCTCACTGCCTCAGTGACGCTTTGACTGTCGAGCTCCGGGATGAATTCGGCATCTCCTCATGTATGGGCAAAGACATTCTCAGCCCTTGTTTTTCTCCCAGCTCCCCTGATTTGGATTGCTTGCCTTGACCCAGGTTTCTAGTCAGGACATCCCTGATAATCGCACCATCCCTGAACCCTGATGCCGAGTTTTTGTAGTGTTCGCGTGTCCTAAAGCAGCACATTCTTTTGCATTCTCTTGCAGTAAGTCTCTTGCGTTGTGCCTCCTGGAGTTCTCCGAAGCATTAAATCGAACAAACTGCAAATCCTCAACTACCAATAGAGACCTAAACTTTCCCCTTTATTAATTTTCTCTGATGGAATCTAACAATTACAAACTTGAATAATAAAAAAAAATTGATAGACCTTTCAAAAAGCTGTTTACAAGCCCCTTACACAGGTCTGGAATGGTGTTGATATCCTGAAAACCACTGGAGAGGAAGCGATGCCAAAAATGAGCATACTAATAATAAAAATAAACCATACATTTACAAACCTAACATTACATATTTATTTGTAAATAATTCGGAATCCATCCATTTGATCCATCAATATTATGGGGTATTTTGTGTAGCCCATATAGATTGATAGATTCATGGCATATAATCCTAATTAAGCCCATTTCAATTCCAGGTTGTAACACAACCAAATGTAAAAAACAAACAAGAGGGTGACTGCTTATGAAAGGCACCATATGTGCCACTGTCCTAAATCCTGGTGCCTTTTGCCTATCCTTCTCAACAATGTCAGCTGTTTCCATAGTTAGTGGATTAATAATGATAAACATGACAAAACATGAACAGAATTAGTTTTTGGTTGTTTGTTGGTTTTTGATCATAGGAGTGATCAGTTTGGCTCTGGTGTTCTGGAGGTAAAAACCAAAAAGAGCCCATAATTGTGAAGATTGTGAAGAAGTAGGGTTGAACGTGGGCTTTCAGCCCTATGTCATTTCCTGTTTACTGATGCCTCAGAACCCCTATACTTGACTAATTACCTTTAAGGTAAGAAAATAAGGTAAAACCGAGGTAGCACTTGGTGTCAGACAGACAGACAGTCATGATGTCGGAATAATATAGTCATGAGCATGATCAGCAGAGTCTATAGAAGTAATATTAAAACAAATAGAAATGAAGGTCTCAATGTTTTGCACCAACTCATGCCTCATGTAAAAAAAAAAAAAAAACTTTACAGAAATGTAAAATTGACTGTGTTTTAAGGGCATAATGACTGCTGAAGATAAAGTGCTACCAGAAATTCTGCTAAAGGTTGTTGCACTACTGCTTTCCTGATTGGGAAAGGGCTGCTTTTTTTGCAGAGTTACAGTAAGTTTAGATACGTAGAAGAGACATGCTAAAAAAAAAGTAATAAATAGATGGAGCCAAAATGATTTGATGCTTCTTAGCTTATTTATTCTTCAGTGCATTCTTTATTTTTTTCCCATGACAACGATGTTCAGATAGATTTTTTTTTTTTTAAACTGTCGGACATGCATTTGTAATGTGTGGAAGAACTCTGTATTTTATATATGCATATGCAAATTTTAACAACTCATTAATAACACCTATTCCTTGGACCGAATGCTCTGTTTCAAGGGCCTAACCATCACTGTGATCACAATCCTCATGCTCACACTGTAACACACAGCCTGGCACTAAACCCATGTTATTTTGACATTGTCACAGGCTTTTATTTTACTGTTATTTATAAAGTGTCTCGTGTATGAGAATTGAAGTCATCCCGAATCCATCACTTAAGGAAGGACATTGTAGAGCCCTGTTAAAAAACGAAACATGTTCAGTAATACACCTATTTAACAGAAAAGTACACCAGAACTGTCTATCATGTGTAATGCCCTTATGTTAATGAATCTGATTTAAGTGTAAGAAGAAACCAAGGCTAAGTAGGTATGGTCAAAGCAAACTATTTCTCATGATTTCAAAGGAATAATAAAAATTTGAATAAGCCACTTTGTATGACAAGCTATGAATGTTTAAAAAAGGATGGGATTTGTAGTGATAGCTTTTCTTTTACCGTTGGTGTGAAATCAACAAAATCCTCACAAGTAAATTTTGAATGGAAATGTGTTCATTAAGCTACTTTCTTATGCCCTGTCACACACACACACACACACACACACAGACACACACACACACACACACACAGACCTATCAAAAAAGGAAGAGAATCTAGAGTATGTCCACTCCATTTGTCTGTTAGGTCAAAGCTTTGGAGCAGTGTTTCTGCATCTTGTTCCTGAAGTACTCAGCCACTTCACATTTTAATGTTTTCTGAGCTCTAATGCACCCATTTAGACTTCGAGTGCTTTTATAGGGCTTTTATATCTTAGATTATAAGATGAATCAGGTGTAGGGAGAGCAGAGAAAACACTAACTTGTGCACTGCAGGGATATTAGAGGACCAGGATTGGTGCTCCATTGCATCAACATTGCAGCAGCAACCTTAAGGAGATCTTATCTGCAGAGTCACCTTCTGAAACATTGAGTAGTTCTATAAGGTATCTATAAGATCTGAATGAGGATCATTATGAGGATATAGCATATAGATAGTCTTTCACCTCTGTTTTGTCTGTGCTTTCTGGGTATTGTTATGGACTTGCATAATGCAATGCAATCCTATTTTACTTATACTTATTATACTTTAAAAATCCCTCCTGGTCCACCTCCTCTGGTACACTGGCTAATTCTGAGTTCTACAAAGTTCAGAGGTTCCCAAATATTTACAGCTTGCATCAGAACTTCCCTGACTATTAAAAATGCAATTAGAGGATTGTAACACGATCAACGTTGGTGATAATGTGCACAGCCTTGAAAGTAGCTTCACGTGGTATTGATTAAGAAATCTGCCCAGTCAGCTTTTCATAAAACATTAATCTTTGCACTGTAAGCATCAAATGTCAAATTCAGTCAGTCAAATGGAGTAACATCAAATTAAACAATAATTTCAGATATATTTGAAAATGCACATGCATACTCTCATTAGTGTCAAAACAGTGCGCTGCCATTAGTAATAAACTGTAACATGTAAAAGCATGGCATTTTTGATCTGTGGCAGCCATTACACAGACCACGACTAGGGCTTCAGCTGGCTTTTTGCAATGAGGACACATACTACTGTCATTTATCACAGTCTAATTCTGTCCATACAGTGGAGAAGAAATAATACTACATTATTTCCCATACACGCAGATTTCATAGTCCTGTATAGTGGCACACAATTACCCCCCTTTTTTTCATACCATGAGAGTGCACTTGTATTGGTTTCCCATTTGGGATCCAGGATTAAATATGCGTGGAAATGGTGCTGTTTCCAAATACACCCAGCATCAGCCTTTAGGCTAATTGGATAATGGCTCTTACTGAAATAAACAGAACAAGTAATGGACTTTATTTTCCTCTTCCACAAGGAGCTCAAATATTACCGAAATTAAATAATAAAGCAATGTTTACATAAGACCTAAGTGTTATTTAAATGAAATGACGCATTAAAATTTAATGCAAAAGTCATACGTTTGTAGTGTCATAGCATTGCGCGATAGGATTGACTACACATCGGTAAATTAGATCTCCTATATTCCTGTACCAAATATTTTTGGTCAACTGATATTAGATTGAACTCCTGATTTCAGTGCTCACATATCCCACATATATGGATGAATGATACTAATATAAAATGTCATCACCACACATTTGCTGTGTGAATATTTGTATACTGTGCAAAGACTTAATAATAAATGTGGTTTATTTCTCATCAATAAAGAGCTAAGCTTATGGCCTATTTTCCTTTCATTGCTTCTTTTTTTGTTGTTCTTCTTTTATTTGTATTATTCCTTTGATTTGGTTTGAAGTTTTAGAGACTGGAAGTAGCCAGGCATTCTGTAAAATCACTCTTTAATTTGAGCACTTTCTTTTGAAATTATACATTACCTTTTATATTATAATGTCAGGCATTTCATACTAAAAAGCACATATGAATAATTCATAATGAAAGCCAGATGTTTGAGAAACAGATGCTATATGGGCAAAAGATTAAAACGTGCCGTTTAGGAAGTCAAAAGAGAAATCAATGCCACCTTCAGCAGTAGATGGCAGTGATGTTCTGCTGAAATCTAACACTAAGCGTATTCTGACAAGCAAACTCAACACTTTGCATGTAAGTAAATGTGAAGCTTGCAATATCAAATCAGTTGCCATTGATTTCTTGCTGCATTATTATTGATAAGCATTGATGATTAGATGATTAGAATTAGTGATGCTTCCCGTATAAAACTGCACAGTGTTAACATTTGTGACTGGCTAAGTCTACCATTAGAATCAGGAGTGCTGGAGGAAATACGGTAGTTCCACAGAAATGAAATTCAGAAGCACTGATGATGGACACATGGCATTGCAAAGAAGAACAAAAATTGAGAGGCAAGTGTGGAAAATAGAAACAGTAAGAGAGAGTGAGATTCTGCTGACATCCGCTAAGGTTAATAGCTGGTGACTAGCTCCTGACAGGCTGCATGGCTCACGAGAATAATGAGAGCATTCTTTTCTTCTTGTCTCCACATTTCATACACACACATTTTCATACACTCTCCGGAAGATGTGTGCTAAAGCTCAGCTCTTGCACGAACCCTTTAGATGAGCCTTCAAGAGCAAAAAAAAAAAAACGTGAGAGGACGGAAAGTGAATGTTTCTATTTTCTTAGTGTCACACAGTTTTAGTTTCTTCCCAGTGGTACAGAGTGATAACATGTGCACTGAATGAATGCACACACAATTGTTTAACGTGTTCTATATTTGTAACTTAATTTTTTGTATGTAGAGATGGATTTCCAAGTCTGTTACGTACGGTATCTTTTTATTGTCGTTGCTTCACTACCAAAGAGACATACACTACATGGCCAAAGGTTACTGGAACAGCACATCTTCCTTAAGGTTGCCACACAATTGTACACGATGTACAAGTTCTATGGGCCTACTCACTAAACATTAGTGCTGAGGCTGAATGAAAACGAATCCCCACAGCCAGATTCCTTAGAGTAGTCGCCTTAGACTTCTTAGAGGAGTGGAGGTTATTATAATGGAAAAGGGGGACTAAACCTGTCATAAGATGTTCAAAAAGCATGACGGGTCAGGTGTCCGTATACTTTGGGCCATATAGTGTATTATCTCTGGTTTTCATTTACTTAAAAAAATTATATTTATATAGCATTATAGCATTTAGCTGTATTATCTAGTTACATAGTCTGGTGCTACAGGGGGCTGGACCCCTTTTGCTTTCAGATCTGCTTTAATTCTTTGTGGCATAGATTCAACAAGGTTCTGGAAACATCCCTCAGAGATCTTGGTATGTCGAGATCATTGACATGCCGTTGCTGCAGATTTGTCAGCTGCACATCCATGATGCAAATCTTCCTTTCCACCACATCTCAAAGGTGCTCTATTGGTCTGAGATCTGTTGACTGTGGAGGCCATTTGAGTAAATTGAACTCATTGTCATGTACAAAAAACAGTTTGAGATGATTTGAGCTTTGTGACATGGCGCATTATCTTGCTGGAAGTAGCCATCAGAAGATGGGTACACTTTGGAAGTAGCCATCAGAAGATGGGTACACTGTGGTCATAGAGGGATGTATATGGTCAGCATTAATACTCAGGTAGGCTGTGGCATTTAAATGAAGGTCATTGTAAAAAGTAATATGATGGCCAAGAGTATAATGAGCATTACGTATAATGAGCATAATGGTATTAAGGGGCCTGAAGTGTGCCAAGAAAATCCCCACACCATTACCCTACCACCACCAGCCTGAGGCATTGATGCAAGGCAGTACATGTTGTTTATGCCAATTTCTGACCCTACCATCTGAATGTTGCTGCATAAATCAAGCCTCATCAGACCAGGCAACATCTTCTATTGTCCTCTTTTGGTGAGCTCATGTGAACTGTTGCCTGGATTGCCTGTTCTTAGCTGACAGGAGTGGCAGTCTGGTGTGGTCTTCTGCTGCTGTAGGCTATCTGCTTCAAGGATGGATATGTTGTGTGTTCATGGATGGTCTTCTAGATACCTTGGTTGCAACAAGTGGTTATTTAAGTTACTGTTGCCCTTCTATCAGCTCAAACCAGCCTGAACATTTTTCTCTGACCTCTGGTATCAACAGGGCATTTTTGCCAAGAGAACTGCCACTCACTGGATATTTCCTTTTTTTGGCCCATTCTCTGTAAACCCTAAAATTCTGGTAGATCAGCAGTTTCTGAAATACTCATACCAGCTCATCTAGTATGAACAATGATGCCATGTTCAAAGTCCTTTAAATCGCCTTTCTTCTCCATTCTGATGCTTAGTTTGAACTTCAGAAGTTCGTCTTGACCACATCTACATGCTTAAATGCATTGATTTGCTAAAGATATTTGTGTTAATGAGAAGCTGAACAGGTGCACCTAATACAAATAAGTAGCTGGTATATGTGTGTGTTTAACTGTGTATAATTAGTATAGCTATTAAAACTGAACCCATGACACAATGGCTACATACACAAAGAAAATAAAGCTGGCCAAGTACAGAGCCCTGTGGTACACCAGACAGATCATGCTTATTTAAAACATATACAATTAGACCACCAAATTATTGTCAGAAATATCAACCAAGTTCTCAAATCTATAGTTTCAAAACAGCAGCTGAAAACCAAAGAACCAACTGCATCAGCATTCAATCTCAGTTAATTACCCATTTTACTGAACCATTGAAACAAAGCATGCTTTCATGTTGTTTATGCCATTTTAAAATACTCATGAAGTTGCAGATGACACTACAGTCCCTGGTCTTATCAGTGACATTGATGAGTCTGTTTACAGAAGGGTGGTTCATTAGGTCATACTCTGGAACAGTCAGAACAACCTGGAGCTGAACACAGCAAAAACAATGGAGATGAGCGTGGGCTTCAGGAGGAACCCCCAACCCTGCCAGTACTCACCATCACCATAGGACAGAACTATGATGGCTGTGGAGTCCTACAAGTGTCTGGGTACAATTATCTTCAAGGACCTGAAGTGGGACAGCAACATCAATCAAGAGGGATTTTCCTGCACCAACTGAGGAAATTTAACCTAGCCCAAGAACTGATGGTGCAGTTCTACACAGCTATCATAGAGTCAGTCATCACCACATCCATCACAGTGTGGGGCAGCTCAGCCACCAAACACGAAAAGACTGCAGCACATCATCAGGTCTGCAGACAGGACCACTGGTGTAAAGCTATCCATACTGCTGGATCTGCATGCCTTCAGAACCAGCAAGCGAGCAGGGAAAATCATCACTGACCCGTCTCATCCTGGCAATAACTTTTTTCAGGCCATTCCATCAGGCTGACGCTTTAGCCACATAAAGACCAGAACGACCAGGCTACAGAGAAGCTTTTTCCCCACAATCCATTTTAATCATTGCACAATTTTTGAAATATTGCACACTATAGAACTGTTAATCCTCAGGACATCTTCAAATTACAGGTACGAATGTGTGAAAGTGTGTGCTAGAGAGAATATATGTATGTATATAAGACTGTCCTTTATGTATTTTTCCTGCACTGCTAGCATCTGTATAACCAAAGTCAAATTCCTTGTGTGTGAGCATGCTTGGCCAATAAAGTCTGGTGCTGATTCCACTAATGCTGTTTTAGTACTATGATCTGATCTGAAGCCAATCTGCAATTGTTCATGCATTTTATTACTGGCAAGTACACATTTAGCTGTGAGAAGACTTAATTTTCAAGTGTATTACTCAAATAGGTCGCATGTTGGTCTGTAGTCGCTAGACTGAGGAATAAAGGTAATGTTTCCAAAAAAGGTGTCATAGCTGCTATTTTCAGTGTCTCTTAAGAACTGGCTATTTCTACTGAACCGTTTACTAATACACAAAGGTGGTCAAATATTTCTTTTTAAACATTGTTGGATCTGGATTGGCGACACGGTGGCTCGGTGGGTAGTACCGTCGCCTCACAGCAAGAAGGTCCCGGGTTCAGTCCCTGGGTGGGGCGGTCTGGGTCCTTTCTGTGTGGAGTCTGCATGT
>JAOTRJ010000045.1:9651660-9662319 GCA_028564905.1 Leptodoras praelongus | reverse complement strand
GCTGTGTCTGATCCACTCACACCAGTACAACACACACTAACACACCACCACCACATCAGTGTCACTGCAGTGCTGAGTATGATCCAGCACCCAAATAGTACCTGATCTGTGCTGGTCCTGTGCTGGTCCTGACCATTAGAGAACAGAGAAAAGGGGACTAACAAAGTACATTGAGAAACAGATGGACTATAGTCTGTAATTGTAGAACTACAAAGTGCAGCTATATGGAAAGTGCAACTGAGAAAATGGACAATGAGTGTAGAGAAAAGGAGGTGGTCATAATGTTATGCTTGATTAGTGTACATACACTGATCAGCCATAACATTAAAACCACCTCCTTGTAACCACCACCACATCAGGGTCACTGCAGTGCTGACATTCGTCCACCACCCAAATAATTCCTGCTCTGTGGGGGTCCTGATGACTGAAGAACAGCATAAAAAGGGGATAACAAAGTCTGTAGAAAAACAGATGGACTACAGTCTCTATCTGTAAAACTACAAAACTACTAAATGGACCTGTATGGTCAGTGGAGCTGATAAAATGGACAAAGAGTGTAGGATACAAGGAGGTGGTTTTAATGTTTTCTGACAGCTGGTCTTTATTTGAAATAGGGCTTTATTATATCGATATTATATTACATTATGTTATTTCACTGGGGAAATCAAACACAGCTATAAAACGTAGATGGATGTTTAAATGAACTCAAGGCTCAATCTCACATTGTACACTGTACATATTGTACACATAGATTGTGGAAGCCAGTATTCACCTGCCTTTACTGCATGCAGGGAGTAGGGAGCCATTTTTGGTTTAGTGAATTGAGCTGCTGTAGTATTAATCTTGTACACATTTCACCCTGCAACCTGTTTATTGAAACAGCTCGCTCGTAAAATCTGTGAAGTGTTTGACACAATGTCTTCACGGAAGAGATGAATGGTTTCTACTGATCTAATCACCTGGAGAGAAACAATTGGCACAAACACTTAGGCTAGCAGGATTTGGTGTGCTACATCCCCAAACAGTTTAAGCAGGCTTGTGATCTAAATGAATTTGATAAAGCTAACAATTATTATGTTACATGCTGTACAATTTGAATAGAGATTTAAATATAGAGAAGAAAATTTATACAGATATTATATGAATATTAAAAGTATATGGAGGCTACCAGCTACCCAACACTACAATGACACTAAATATTGTTAACAAAATGCACAATACATTGAATAATAATATAAAAAGATATAAATTATCTTTATATATAAACAAGGAGATAAAATGTGGGTAATGAAAATGTAGCAGTATTATTGTCACAAATGGCTAATAATGAGCAGCAAATTATAGATGTGTTTGTACTTGGTGCTCAGTTTTTATGACTCTGAGCCATACAGCTGCTTCTGCATATGATGGCATTGACAAATCCTTTCCTAGGGGTGTAACTATATATTCTGAAGATGCATCACACTGCAAAAATGTGATCGTGGAAATGTGTATGTACTGGAAATCAGTATTCTAATCATTATGCACTTAATGCAGTTGTTTGAACTCTGTTTGAACACCAAGGTTGCCAATCTACACATCCCACAGAGCTAAAACATATGGAGAGCACACTGTTCACATGGAGATGTTCATTTGTGGAGAGCCTGTAAGAGCTGCACTTGTGAAGCTCGATAACCAGATAACTTCAGCAACAAAATCAAAAAACAACAGCACCTGGTGACCAACTGAATTTAACTAAGCAAATAGGTAAGAGCCTCCCATTAGATGAGTACAGCATGGGTAATTATGTTTCAGCTGGCAACAAGTTATTTAACCCTAACTGATTCAGTGAGCTTCTCATTTGTTAAAAGACCATGTTGAAAGACAGACCCTGTGGTCATGGAAAAGATGTTAATCCATTTCAGAAGGGTCAAATTATTGGCATGCATATCAAGCAGAGAAAATATCTAAGGAGATTGCAGAAACTTCTAAAATCGGGTTAAGAACTGACCAACGCATTATTAAAAAGTGGAAGGACAGCAGGGAAACATCATCTTCCAGGAAGAAATGTGATCGGAAAAAATTTGTGATCGGCGATCACTTAAACGTTTGGTGAAATCAAATCGTAGAAACACAACAGCAGAACTCAGGGGTATGTTTAATAATGAAGGTAAAAGCATTTCCACACGCTCAATGTGAAGGGAACTCAAGGGACTAAACAGCTGTGTAGCCTAAAGAAAACCACTTATTAGTGAGCAAAACGGCTTCAATTTGCTGCGGAGCATAAAGATTGAACTCTGGAGCAATGGAATGTGGTCTGATGAGTCCAGATTTACTCTGTTCCAGAGTGAAGGGCACATCAGGGTAAGAAGAGAGGTGGCTGAAGTGATGCACCTATCATGCTTAGTGCCTACCATACAAGCAAGTAGAGGCAGTGCTATGATCTGGGGTTGCTGCATTCGGTCAGGTCTAGGTTCTGCAACATTCTGTGCCCAAAGAATAAAGTCAGCTGACTACCCGAATATACTGAACGACCAGGTTATACCATCAATGGATTTTTATTTTCCTTGATGGCATGGGAGGATGGTTCAGGGAACATTTTTTTGGCCTGGCACTGTACATTATAGGGTAAAATGAGTAAATTATAACAGTTAAAAAGTGCTCGTCAGTAGCTTTCAAACGATTCCAAAGCTGCAGAAAAGCTGCTTTTACGGCTCCTTTTTACTAGAAAATATATTTATTTTTAAAATATATTTTAATCATTTTCTAAGTCTGCAGGTTAGACTCTTTTTTTACATTCAATATTTAATTTTCTGAGAATTCATACATTTACTTATTTAATTATTTTTAAGAAATGGTAAAACTTCTGTTTATAGCAAATTTTGGTTAATTTAGTTATCAACAGCCAAACATTTACTTCATTCACAATTCATTGTTTTTCTTTGTTTATGATTCAGAAATAAAGCAGAAGTCTTTTCAATCATTTTTCTTCATTTAAATATTGTTTAAAATATCCTGAGAAACAAATCGAATCCAAATCATGAAGGTGGGATCACAAATTATGTTATGACCAGTGTGTGTACAGTATTGTTACATTCTAACTTTTATTTTTTTGATTTGAAATAAAAAAAGGTTATGAATTTGGATGATTTGGAAGCTTTTTCTGCCCACCGCCAAAAACACGACACACAAGCATCAGCACTGGAGCAGTGTGAAGAAGGTGGCTTGGTGAACCACATTTTCCGTTACAGCATGTGATGGCCAGGTATGTACTGTATATGTCGCTTATGCGGGGAAGAGCTTGCCATCAGGATGCACTATGGGAAAAAGGCAAGCTGGTAGAGGCAGTGTGATACTCTGGGCAATGTTCTGCTGGGAAACCATTAATGTCTTGTGGTGCTTTTTCAACAAGGTTTAGATACAGCACCTGAATTCTGACATGGACCAGCTGTTATGGTACATTGGTTGAAACAATTCTTGTAGTACAACCTGCAGCCCTGGATGGATAAATCCTAGGAGAAGGATTGCAGGATATCCCCATTAGAGACACAGCTATAAAGGAGACACTTTCCATCACCTCACTGCCTGTCTAAAGCCCCTCTCTCTGAAAGCCTCATTACCTTGTTTCACTTGAACCCTAGTAATACATACAGACAGACATATACACACCCCCAAACCACAAAAGCACTTCAATATATTTCATTGAATCCTTAAAGCATTTACTGCAAATTAAACTTTACTAGCTGTGTGTTTACTGGTTACTGATACATGCAATTATGGCTAGACAGCAGACAGGCCTTCTGCCTCATCATCATGATTGGTGTGTCTGTGCTTGTCATTGAGTACCAGCAGGGAATGAGGTTGTTTGAATATAAAGAAGCAGAGAGAAAGCGACCATGACTGCTTGTTAATAGTGACAAAAAAAGGAAGAAGTAAAGCACCTCAAAAAGTTCAGATATACACACACACACACACAGATAGAGAAAGAGAGGGACAGACAGAGAGACAGAGAGAGAGAGAGAGAGAGAGAGAAAGAGAGAGAGAGAGAGAGAGAGAGAAAGACAGAGAGAGAGTGTGAGAGACTCTCAAGGCTAACGCTGGTTTGATAGTCACAGGTTTTTAACTTACATGATGGAAGACAGAAATGTACGATATGAATTTCTGCCAAATGGGGATAGTAATGTCTGGCTTTTCTTTGTGAACCCAAAATAAAATGGTTGAGTAAAACCAGTGAATATAAGTTTTAAAAAATCTAGGGATCTTGTTTATCAAAGCGTGCATAGAACGTTATAAATCTATGCATAAGATTAGCCTGTTTGCCCAAGAAAATGCATATTTATCACACATGCATATACAGAGATGTACACAGTGGCCACTGGTAAATCCCACTCATTCTAAATCTATGTGCTCGTGCAGAGCCACGTTCATTTACATAATGAAATCGCCATACCAGTGCCTCTCAAAAAACTAGAATATAGTGGAATATAGTTAATCTTTTTCATCATTTAATTTGAAAAAGGTAAACTGTCATATATTTTATATTCACTGCACGTCAAGAGACACATTTAAGGCATTTTCTTTTCATTGTGATCATTATGGCTTGTAGCTCATGAACATCAGAAATCCAGTATCTCAAATGATTCGAATATTTCTTTTGTGAACAGCCAGCCTTTTCAGCAACGACCTTCTGTAGCCTTGTGGAGGGGGTTGATGATCGTCTTCTCCATAACTCCACAACGAATCAGCAGTCTTCCCCATGATTGTGGTTGCATGTGGTGAACTAGACCAAGAGATACATGGCATATACAGTATATACTGTTTGAGATACTCGATTTCTGATTTTCATGAGCTGTATGTAATTAATATCAAACATGACACAGTTTACCCTCCTCAAATTACATTATGTAACTTATGTATATTAAATTTTTTGAGATGCACTAGTATATGGTCAACAACTTCCTTAAAAAAACAGAGTAGCCTGCTCATGGTGCTGCATGTTACGGATGACATGGAGCATGTCGAAAGGTCTAAGAAGGTAAACTTCACACAAAAAGCTAAAATGATGTTGCATGAAGCCGAGCAAAAAATGGTTTATTTGGCACTTTTATAAGTAGTTTCATAAATCAATAAGTACAGTTTTATATATATTATGAGTATATTCTATGTTTTAGAAACTCTGTGACTCAGTTTTGCTGCCTTTCTGCTTCTGGTTTTGGAAATGTAATGTATTGCAGGGTGAGTTATACTGCTGAAGGCACGATGCATCATTATATACATGTCTCATAGTTGAAATGTAACTGCAGCTAAAAGCCCAAGAATAAAGATCAAATAAGACTGAACTGGGCAAACAGACACAAATGATGATCCAGTCCGCACTCTGAGCATAGAGTTTCCAGTGGTACTAAAAACACATTCCCTCCATCCGCAAAGCTGCATGAGCTGCAAAATCTCAATTTTTTTTTACTTTACATTCCATCTGTGGCATCTTTTTGCATCTTGTGAGCATTGCAAACAAGTAATTATTTTCTCAGTTATGCTGATATGATGTACGTGATATAGAAGGTCTGCAGTGTGAAGGCGGCAGACAGAGATAGGACACAACAGCATGACACAAAGGCAGAAATAAATGTAAATGTCTTTACTGAAAAAATATCGTGGCAAACAATAACCAAATGGGCAGGCAGTGACAAAGTCCAAAGCACAGGCAGAGGAAATTGATCAGGCAAATGGTTCAAAGCAGATGAGTCAAGGTGACAGTCAATAGAACAAACATAGGTCAAAAACACAGGCAGGCAGAACAGGTAACAAGGCGGGAAGGTTAAGGCAAGGTGCTCAATGATATGGCAGAGAGGAGCTGTTGTGTGAAGCAGGCTTATACACTCAACAGGCACACCTGTTTGACTGCTCTGTAATGCAACTATCTAATCAGCCAATCACATGACAGTAACTCAATGCATTTAGGCATGTAGACATGGTCAAGACGACCTGCTGAATCTCAAACAAAGCATCAGAATGGGGAAGAAATTTGAGTTAAGTGATTTTACACATGGTATGGTTGTTGGCAATAAACGGGCGGGTCTGAGTATTTGCTGAAACTGCTGATCTCCTGGAATTTTCAAACACAAACATCACAAGGGTTTACAGAGAATGGTCCAAAAAAGAGAAAATATCCAGTGAGCGGCAGATCTCTGTTGATGCCGGAGGCCAGAGAAAAATGGCCAGACTGGTTTGAACTGTTAGAAGGGCAACAGTAACTCAAATAACCATTTATGACAATCAAGATATGCAGAATAGCAGCTCTGAATGCATAATGCATCCAGCATCGAAGCAGTTGGGCTACAGCAGCAGAAGACCACACCAGGTATCCCTCTTGTCAGCTAAGAACAGGCCAATGAGGCTACACACAGGCTAAAAAATGGACCATAGAAGATTGGAAAATTGCCTGGTCTGAGGAATCTTGCCTGTATCATGCCCTGTATCAGTACCTCAGTCTGGTTGGGTTGGTGTAATGGTGTGAGGATTGTCTTGTCATGCTTTTGGCCCCTTAATATCAACTGAACATCATTTAAATGCCACAGCCTACCTGAGTATTAATGCTGACCATATCCATCCCTTTATGACCACAGTGTACCCATCTTCTGATGGCTACTTCCAGCAGGATAATGCACCATGTCACAAAGCTCAACTGGTGTCTTGAACATGACAATAAGTTCACTTTAGTCAAATGGCCTCCAGTCACCATATCTCAGTCCAACAGAACACCTTTGAGATGTGGTGGAATGGGAGATTTGCATCATGGATATGCAGCTGACAAATCTGCAAATCTGCAGCAACGGCATGATGCTATCATGTCAATATGATCTCTGAGGAATATTTCCAGAACCTTGTTGGAGCTATTCCCTGAAGAATGAAGGCTCTTCTGAATGCGAAATGGGTTTAGAAAACATGGTACTAGCAAGGTGTACCTACTGAAGTGCCTGGTGAGTGTATACTGAGGTGTAGATGAGGAACAGGTGAGTGAGGTGATCAGGAGGCAGAGCTGAGACACTTGCAGGTGCAGAAGCAAACAAACAGGCACTTGTGACCCAAAGAGTCAGTTTACCTGCGTTACACTTTTCTACCACTTGGGGTTCCTGCATATATGCACATCCTTACACATAAGCAAAACTTTGTGCATATGCACAGTTTGTGCACAAACCCATGCATATGCATGGTTCATAAATGAAGCCCCATGTGTATAAGTGGTGTTTTGGGGATCATTTTATTCTCCGCTCCTTCTTCCCTCTTATCCTCTTGCTCTTCTCCTCCTTTTGCTGATGGATGAGCATGGTAATTACAAGTCGATTTGAAGCCTGTATTGTTTCCGTTTTGGCTGATAGGAAAGGGAAATCATTTCACTGCAACGTGGTAGCTGGGAGAAATTTCAGCTCGAGCTTGTTCTAAAGGTGTGAGTTAATGATGAGAGCCCTCTCTGATTACCCCTTTAATAACGAAGAAGTGTCATAATTAAATTCCCATCAATCCTAGCTCCTCTGCATGCTAACGAATGTTGAAGTCATTATGCAGATTAATAAGTCATATTCACGTAATAAATTTAGTTGAGTATTACCGGATCCTGAGGCACTTGAACTTCATTTCTTTCAATGTGGACATTTGCATCATTTGTAGCATTGTACAGGCGTGTATGCTCATGCCTCATGCCTCCAGTGCCTATACACTAGTTCTGAAACCATTATTTATGTTAAGTAACAAAAAAAATATTTTTGGGCAAACAAACTAAAGCAAAATATAGAAATAGTAAAGACCTTTATGTTTTAAATCTCATACACTCCCTGTAAAGAGTTCTGATTATAATCACATTTACAGGGAAATCATTCTGTACTCATTATTTATTTATTCATTCATGGATGAATCTTATTATATACCAGTGGTATGCAACTGGAATATAATGGATATTTATGGCCTTTGGCAGACACACTTACCAAGAGCAACTTACATTTTATCATTCAAACAACTGAAGGTTAAGGGCCTTGCACAAGGGCCAAATATTGGCAGCTTGGCAGTGCTGGGATCTGAACTTACTGCTCTCTGATCAGTAGGGCAACATCTTAACCACTGAGCTAAAGGGTTTTTTATGCATGTATTTGTATGTTCTTTCATACTAATCGTCTCATTCATTCTCGCATTTTATCACCGCACAGAGAAAATGATTGTACTAATGTGGTATTTATGCTTATTTCTAACATGTATATCTGTCCCTTTTGGTACTTAACAACCACTTTTTCCCCCAAATAATTTTTCAGGCAGATATGAATTCTGTATTGACTTCTCTACAATGTGTGCTTGGTGGAACAATAAAGCCTTATTAAAAGCACCTCTCTGACTCTCTGATTCCTTTCCTCCTCCGTTTTAAATTCAAGTAAATCACTCTTTATGCTTCTCATTATTTTAGTTGCCAGTGCAGTCACTTTCCCAGCTTAACATCATCAGACCAGGGAGTGGGCTCTGGGAGAAGAAACATGGCAGATATTGGTTTGAGCAGGATTTCACTCTATAGAGCCTTGAAAATGTACACATACTGGTTAATATAAGTACCTGAAACAGAATAATTCATATGTGGTTAACTCTGCATGGGCTGTGGCATCAGCAGTGAATGTATAAACATCAGTCCCCACTGGTTTTGGTAAATGAACATTTGAATGGTTATGATTTTTTATTTCAGAAATTTGGATATTTCATCATTTATTACACCCGAATACTCATCCTTTTATAGATACTGTGCAGGGCTAGGCAGCTGGTCAGTGCCTCATTTTTTTCTGTTTGGACAGTGATCTGCTTTAATTACAACAAAACTGAGTCTGTGCTACAGGATTAGCAAAAGATCACCATGAACAACCTAAACACAAACAGAACAACCTTATATAATATCTTATATAATATCAATATTTTTTTTTTATCAATATTATTTATGGTATCAGGGAATGAAGAATTCTATACAGTGGGTTGTGTATTTATTGCTATAAGACTTAAGAGTTAATATAAACGTAAATGCAAATTAAAGCAGCTATTCTGTTTGGTACCATGGTAGTTAGATTTAACTTGATGTACTGCATAGTGGTGTGTAATATGACTGACATAGAGTGAGATAAAGAACAAGAATGAAGTGAAATCAACATACTCAATTTCAAAATTGTTGTTCCTGAGATATGTCACTTGCCGCATTCCCTATGGATAAAATGTCACAAAACGTGGTGTGGGACTAAAGAATGTGATGCAGGATGTGGAATTTTGTGAGCAAAAAAGCAATTTGAGTCTACCCTACTTCAGGGGGTGCTAGCATGAAGAGCAACACACATGTAGGAACACAAATCTTATATTCTGTATTAGACATGTGGGGCTAAAAGCATATCAACTTGTATGCACATGCCTTGATTAGGTTTCAAGGCGTATTATATTCAATTGTGACATGAATTCTTGTGTATTGTTTTTCAGTAAAGAGGCCAAGCAACATAAAAGCAATGCGATAGTGGATTTGCTTTACATTTTGGCACATATTCAGCATGTCACTATGGAAAGGCAATACCTTGTGTGCATTGCATTTCACAATTTGGCACCGTGGTGATAGCTTTTCAATTTGGCATGAATTCCTCTGCATATTCATGAGGATTGGTGAAGTCTATGTGTACGATATCGTTGGCCAACTTCAGTGAGAATAAAAACCTGAAGAATAGGAAGAAAGAAAGAAAGTGACAGTACTGGCAGTACTGGCTGCAGCAGTCATAAAAATAAATGTGATACAAAAATTGCACCACTGTCTAATAATGTACAAAGTGCACTGTATTCCTGATTTCACAGAATCAGCATTTCAAGCTAATCTCTGCTTTCCATGCAAACCTGATACTTTATCTATGTTCTATTTGTCTGTACATTATACAGGAAGCAATATTGTGCCTGATAAACTGAAACGGAAGTGTTTGTGCAGGGACAGATTTTTTTATCCTTTGGATGCTTGGTCGATGTTAGCATTATTATCAGCCACTTCTGGCTCCTCCGCAAATGCTGTCCTTGTCATACCTGTATAAAACTGTATAGATCTGCTATATTACACTTTTACCCACAATCACTATTCAAACTATCCTACTTTTGTGGCAGTTGAGAAAGTGCAGAATAGTAACTTTTTGATAGTTCCATTGCTGCCTCCACATCTCCCTCTCTGTCCCTACCCTATTATTGGTTTTACTTCTATGAAGAGCTGATCAAAACAACTCAGCATAACTTCCAATGTTTTCTTTATAGGATTCATTGGCTCTAATCTTTCTCCTGTCTCTTTTTCCTCTCTATCTGGCATAAATTGCTGTCTCCTGCTCTGCTTCTCTCAACTCACATCTTTACCTTGCTCTTCTAAGCCCTTTGTTTTCATCTTTATTCTGTAGTCATTTGTGGGATAAATATTGAATATTTGGGGAGAGGGAAATTGCTCTACCAAAATGAATATTAATTTTGCATGAGTGAACAAAGGAGAGCTGAAAATTTCAATCTTCTTTTCTTTTTTTAACAATAAAAGCAGATAACATACATAACCCATAAAAATCTTAAAATCTACATACAGCATATATTCAATGTACATACACATATATACAGGGGTTAGACAATGAAACTGAAACACCTGTCATTTTAGTG
>JAOTRJ010000045.1:9562683-9573481 GCA_028564905.1 Leptodoras praelongus | reverse complement strand
ACACCTGAAAACCATTTCAGGTGACTACCTCTTGAAGCTCATTGAGAGAATGGCAAGAGTGTGCAAAGCAGTAATCAAAGGGTGGCTATTTTGAATAAACTAGAATATAAAACATGTTTTCAGTTGTTTTACCTTTTTTGTTAAGTACATAACTCCACATGTGCTCATTCATAGTTTTGATGCCTTCAGTGAGAATCTACAATGTAAATAGTTATGAAAATAAAGAAAATGCATTGAATGAGAAGGTGTGTCCAAACTTTTGGCCTGTACTGTATATAGCAAAAGTCTATCTTCTGAGTGTTCTGAGTGCTTCTGAGGCTGTAGTAAAACCAAAAACTAGTAGATATTTGAAATACTTAATGTAATAACTGTAATCAAAACATAACATTAATTCCTTGGGGTTACAAAGTCGAAATTAGATTAACTCTGTCTATTTAAGTTTTCTCACTATGTCTCCCTAAGCTTTCTCACACAGTTGTTAACGTTGTTAATGTTATGTCCAATGTTATAAAAAAAGCATACCAGGATAAATCATTTCAGATTTTTTTCAAATTCATGTTACATAGTTGTCAGTACACACCTGCCATCAATTACAGTAATTCTGCTTAACCTCACATAAAATTCAGATTGGTGAATTTTCATGAGATGTACTTAATTGTATCTTACAGTGAAAGCCATGATCCACAAAGATCTTCCAAAGCATACAAGGGACCTCATTGTTCAAAGGTTAGGAGAAAGGTTCAAAAAAATTGCAAGACATTAGATATACCATGGAACACAGTGAAGATAGTCATCAACAATTAGATACAATATGGCACAACAGTGACATTACCAGAACTGGTCATCCAAAACATCCAAAAATACACAAAGGAAACCAGTCCAGGAAGCTGCCTAGAGGTCAGCAGCAACATTAAAGAAGCTGCAGGAATTTCTGGCAAGTACTGGTTGTGTACTACATGTGACAGCAATCTCTTATATTCTTCATATGACTGGGCTGTGGGGTAGGGCGATAAGGCAGAAGTCTTTTCTTACAAAGAAAACATCCAGGCCAGGCAACATTTTGCAGAAACCTGCATCAAGTCTGTCAAAAGCAAATGTGTTATGGAGACCAAGATGGAACTTTTTGGCCATAATTCCAAAAGGTATAATACATCACAACCCATCACATCAGTGAAGCATGATGTTGGCAGCATTTCACCTTTCAGCATGACAACAACCCAAAGCATACCTCCACATCAACAAAAGGCTGGCTGATGATAGTACTGGAGTGTGCTGTCTAACACATGGCTCCAAAATCTCTCATAGGTGTTCAACTGGGTTGAGATCTGGTGAGTGTGATGGTGACAGCATATTGTCACTATCCAAAGAAAAACAGCTCAGAAATTGCAGTTTTACAGGAGAAAGCAAAAGTTTTTTTTAGTTTTAATATAAGTTAATTAAATAGATTTATTCCAAGGCATTTGAATCAATTCTGTTGGTTCATTCATCATGAAATATTCACGCAACATTAAAGGCTGCAACTGAGTTTGACTGATGCAGAAAAAAGACAATAAAATATAGAGTTTTTTGGGCAGTGACAATATGATTTACATCATTTCTATTTTCATCAAATCATTCAGTGAGCCTTCATTTCCTGTGGATGTGTGTGGGGTCATCCAGGAAGAGACCATGTCAGGAGAGAATTGTTTCATTATAGGATAAAAGTTATCAGTTAGAAGAATGTTATATTGATTTGCAGTGACACTTCATTCTAAGGGGAAAAGTGGAGGCAAACCATAACAGCAAAATGAACAAACAAACTTATAACAGAGCCACTGGTTTTCCTTTAATTTTCCCCTGATCTGTATAAACACACAGCACATAGAGTACATACTTACATGTATAATGACCCAGTCTCACACATGCAACCTTTATTTGATGAAGAATAGAATGTAAAAACTTTAAGGTACAGAGAATACAGAGACATTCAATGTTTTGAAAATACACTGGACTATGCTCAATATATTTAAAAAAGAGGTAAAATGACTGTATCCAAACAGCACAATGTTAGAGGTTTCTGTGTTTAAAGAATGTAGTAAAATAATGTAGTTTTTTTGCAGTAAAAGTAATGTAGTGAAAATGGTTTATGATGATGATGATGATGTTTATTCCATGGGCTGCCAAAGTTTCAAGAGTATAGTTTAGCTCCTTTGCTTGAAACCGCCTCACTCTAATATCTACAGCTGCCAATGCAAACAGAGATGTCATTAAAGCCACTTCTTTTGAAGTATCTCACCACCAGAAAGGAGAAATCCTTCATTCTAATTGTACACAGGTGCTTGACAAAATGATCAGCCAGTCTCCTCTGTGTTCCCCTGATGTACAGCTGATTGCACCTCTTGCAGGAAAGACAATAAACCAAGTCCTACAGTGATGCATGAGGACTGATGGGTGACAAAAACTGATACTTTGAGGCCTGTGAGTTTTTGTGGCATCTCTAAAGTGGCCCTAGTGTGTGAGTGTGTGCGTGAGTGTGTGTGTGTGTGTGTGTGTGTGTGTGCCCTACGATGGATGTGTTAATACATTTATTAATGGAACATCTTGAATAGATGCCAAAGTGCCAAATACAAATCTCATTTCCAGGAAAGTTGGGATACTTTTTAAATATGCAATAAAGCTGAAATCTGTAATTTGTTATTCAATTGAACCTTTATTTAACAAACCAGAAGACAATGACAATTTTAGCAACAAACATAATTCCATTTGTTAAATATAAACAAATGTAGAGCTTGATAGCTGCAGCACACTCAAAAAAAGTTGTGAAAGAGGCAAAATAAGGCTGAAAAGGTTATAGAAGTAACATTTGAAGGTTCTATAATTAGCAGTTTAATTGGTAACTGGTGAGGTCTTCAAGACTAGTATAAAAGAGTATAAAAGGAGCATCCACCAAAGGTTTAGTCTTTGTAAGCAAGAATGGGTTGTGGTTCACCACTTTGTGTTAAAAGTCATGATAGAATTGTCAGTAAGTTCAAAGACAATGTTTCTCAGTTGAAGCTTGCAAAGAGTTTAGGTCTTTAACCATCTCCAATTTATAATATCTTGAAAAGATTCAGGGAATCAGGAACCTGAAACTGTATTATGTAAAGAGGAAGTCATATATTAATATTGTGAAGAAATGCCAGTGAGTTCTCTGGACCTGAAGTCATCTGAGATGGACTGAAAGACAGTGGAAATGTGTTCTGTGGTCAGAAGAGTCCATGTTTCAGCTTGTTTCTGAAAAAAAAAGACATCCAATCCTATGTGCCAAAGATGAAAAAGACCATCCAGACTGTTACCAATGAAATGTGCAGAAACTAGCATATGTGATGGCATGGGGGCATCAGTGCCCACGGCATGGGTGAACTACTTATATGTGTGAAGTTACCATTGATGTGGAGGCTTATATTAGTAATTTGGAGAAACATATGCTGCCTTCAACAGTTTTCCAAGGAACAGGACAATGCCAGGGCTAATTCTGTATGAGTCACAACAGTGTGGCTTGACTGGCCCGCCTGCAGTCCAGATCTGCCTCCTACTGAAAATATATGGTGCATCATGTAGAGGTGAATCAGACAACCATGACCATGGACTGTTGAGCAGCTCAAGTATTATACGCAGCAAGAAGCAATAATTCAACTTGCAAAACTCCAACAATTAATATTTTCAATACCCAAATGAATAAAAAAAAAAATAAAAAAAAGAGGATGTGACCTAGTGGTAAACATGCCTCTTCCCAACTGTGTGAGTGTTTTGTAACTATCAATTTCAATATTTGTTTATATTTAACAGATAGAATTAAGTTTGTCATTGAAAACACAGAAAATCTTTTCTTTGTCCATTTGTCTGTTAAGTAAAGCTTCAAGACAATTAACAAATTACAGATTTCAGTTTTTATTGCACTTTAAGAAAATGTCCCAACTTTTCTGGAAAAGGTTTTGTATATTATTTGGCTATAAATCAGTTTTTACAAGGATGTATTAGATGTTTAGAGTGTCTGGAAAAGGGATGCAGTCTCAGGATCGCACTGGAGAATTTTAAATATAATTTCAGTCTCTGTTTGATTAGTAGGGTGACCTTCTTAGGGAATGCACAATCATGAAAAATAATTACACATGTATTTCCTTGCTTTTCAACTTCTTTGCCACTGTAAATGGCTAACACTGTAATCAGCAGTGTAGGGAAGGGAATTGTTTTAGAACAGGGGTGTCAAACTCAATCCACAAAGGGCCACTGTGGGTGTGGGTTTTGTTTTGAACCAAGTTGAAGCCACACACTACTTAAAGCCAAGATCCATTGATTAGATCCATTGATTAAACAAGTGGAATGATGTGTGGCTTCTGCTTGGTTGGAAGGAGAACATGCACCCACACTGGCCCTTTTTGGATTGAGTTTGACACCCCTGTTTTAGAGTTTAGGATACTGTAGAGCTGTACTGTAAGTTGGAGTCTGTAGGTTTTGGTATTTTCTGTTGTTTTTCTGGTGTATAGAAGGTTGGCATCGTTTAATGTTGGCCTGCACTGTTAGGGGAGTGTTTGCAGATGGGCTATAGTATTTGTTTATTGTTTATGAAGATTTTACATTACTGACTGCCATGGCAAAGGCATGAATCCAACTAAAAAGCAAATATGCAGTGTTACTCAGTCTGCTCTGTACTCTGAGCAGCACTGTTGTATTTTTATGGAGATGGCTAACACTGCCAGATTTTTTTGTAAGCTACAGTAGGTTCTACAGTCTTTATGTAACCTGAACTTGAATGCTATTGGTGAGTGATATACATGATGTTCCAATTATGGGATAAAATGTTATGCTTGTTTCTAACAATAAATGCATTAATCTGCTTATACAAATACCTTTTGATCCCTCAGGTCTATCATGTATATTCAGTACTGTGTAAAATCTTTCGTGTGCTTTTTCCCAAACATTACTTTTCCAACAAAAAAATTAAATGTTACAGAAAACAATGTTACAGAAGGGGCAGGGGTGGCTCAGTGGTTAAGGTGTTGGGTTGCTGAACAGGAGGTTGTGGGTTCGAGTCCCACCACCAAGCTGCCGCTGTTGGGCCCTTGAGCAAGACTGCTCAGTTGTATAAATGAGATAAATGTGAGTCACTCTGGATAAGGGTGTCTGCCAAATGCCGTAAATGTAGAAAAAGTTTGTGTCAGCATAGTATGTAACTTTATAACAAAAATGATAATGAAGGTTGCTTTTTTTTTGCATGTAACATAAAAAAAGCAAGTGTGACAGTCAAAGTCTCCAAAAGAGCTGTAGCAGACTCTACAAGATGCTCAGTAAAACTTATCACACAATTACTATACAGTATTGAACAAATGTTTTAGGCACCTGCAAAGACTTGCTGTAAAGCAAGAATGCCTTAAAAAATCATTTATATTTTTCTGCATAAAAGAAAGTGAAGTAAACAGCAAGGAAGTCAGTATCTGGTGTGATTTAAATAATGCAACAAAATTTGGACTAAAAATATCGGGTGTCTAAGACTTTTGCACAGTACTGTACAGTATATTCAACATGTCATAACAGTGAGTCTGCAAAAAGAAGCTGTTTAATTGCTTGCTTGCTAGTTAAGTGCATATTTCTAAAGCAGTGAATGTCATGCAATGATCAAGGTTTTGTGTACTATAGCGAAAAGGACATAGATTCAGTTTGTAAATGGGTATAAATTACCAGATGTCAAATTATCAATGGTGCATGTGCACTGTCACTTACAATGTAGAGATAGGAGCAGACAGATTTGTAATATCTGATTGCTAGTAAAAAATAAAACATTAATCTGTCTTCTTTCAGTTCCAATATAAGAGCAAACAGTGATCAGAGTCAAGAGTGAAGGAGAAGAAGGCTCCAGTTTGTCAAATACCATGACTGGCATTTACCTCAGGAAAAGAGTATACTTTTAGAGAGACTGGTGTATAATGCTTATAATGAGTGTGATTACTTGTTTTCCATTGTTAATGCCCATAGTTATTATTTTTATACTTTGTTTATTACATATATAATAAATACACATACATATATAATAAATAAAATAAAGTAAATAAATAGTAGCTGGGTGGGCAACATGGTGGCTCGGTGGGTAGCACCGTTGCCTCACAGCAAGAAGTTCCCAGGTTTGATCCCCAGGTGGGGCAGTCTGGGTCCTTTCTGTGTGGAGCCTGCATGTCCTCCCTGTGTCCGCGTGGGTTTACTCCGGGTACTCCGGTTTCCTCCCACAGCCCAAAGACTTGCACGTTAGGTTGATTGGCATGCTGCCGGCTAGGCACTGGCTCTCCCGTGACCCTGAAAGGGAATAAGCGGTCAAGAAAATGAATGAATGAATGAATGAAATAGTAGCTGGTTTGAGAAAACTCAATATTGCCTTTCAGTGGAATATTCTCTTTTCAGGGGTGTTTCCTTCTCTTTTACTTTTGGGGGCAACCAGACATTAAAATGCTGTCCCTTTGTATGTGAAGGGCTTTGCTAGGACACTATATATAAATACAAGGAGATTCTTTTGGAGGCACAGTACTCCTATTGTTCCTTCAAAGTTCAGACAGCCATCATTTCATCATGTCTTTCATAACATCCTGAGCCTCGCCATGTGCGTTTGAATATTTCATGGCAGACTGATGGATTCCTAATCTTAGCCCCAAGCCAGCATTTTGTCACAGCCACATTTTCAGACTCTATAGTTCCTCTTTTTCTCTCTATGCATTTGACACTGATTTTCTCAAAGTGACCTTCCTTATTCTCTTTTTTAACATCAGTTTATTCGATTTCTCTCTCTCTCTCTCTCTCTCTCTCTGTTGCAGTCATACACATGCAAAAAACAGCTTATTGTTTCATTATGTAGTTGCTGTCTACTAAAATATTCTAAACACTTCTTTTTGTAGTATGTGAATGTTTAATAAAGGAATACATCACATTATGGGTGTATTTTATTTTATGTAATTACACTCCAATTATATGCACCACAATTCATCAGTATCAAATATCTGATTAATAATAACATGTCTACCACATAATTAGCCACAGTTCCAGTAATCAACAGTTTTAATATAAATAATGGAACATTTATATTCGTACTTAACTTGGGAAATGCTTACACTTATGCAAATCAAAGCAGGTGCAATGCAATCCACGTGGTTACAACAGTGCCTGTGTTTGTTTTTTTAAGATTGTCTTTTTCTTCTGAGAAATGTAATTAATTTAATTATTTAAAGTGATAATTTGCTTCAAACAAATAATGTCATACTGGCATGCATTTTCATAGCTGATAGAAACCAACCATGTTAAAATGCTTCCTTGGAGTTCTGAACCAACAATGCTACTCTTCATCCTGGCACCAAATGATTGGGAAATTGAATTAACTCCCAAAACAGATAAAGTGTTTCTCAGCAATAATGAAATTTGATAAGTTAATTCTGATTTTGATAAGTCTGATGTGTGATCGCTCACGGCAGTCATTTAAGATACAGATTTGTAAGGGGTGTCACTAAGGAAGAAAGTAATTATTCATTAATTTTCATAAATTATGTTCTAAAATACATTCTCCCCCGAAGTACTGACAGATAAGTCAATCAGCGCAGCAATCAGACAGCTTATAAGCAAATCAGAGCAGAGATCAAGATGGTTGTGATTAATCTTTTTTATTTTATTTTAAAGTAGGCTTGAAAATATGGGCACTGATGCCTTAAGGGCTTTTTCAGACTGACCAAAACATCATTTCTATAGAGAGCAATATAGTACTGATTATTCTATTCCATTGTGAGAGACATTAGGCATTAAATGTTTAGAGGTGTGTTAGAAGAGCAAGCATTTTAAATTACCTGCCAACAGAAAATAATCCAGCAGAGATTGGCATGTTGGTATAATAATAATGATTTTAGGAAGTATCCTTTTACTATTATAACAAACAGATAAACTTTTTTTTTTGCAAATATTCACTCAATTTGAATTTCATGCCTATAACACATTCCAAAACAGCTGGGACAGGGACAAAAAAAGACTGGGAAAGTTGAGAAGTGCTCAAAAAACACCTATTTGAAACATTCCACAAGTTAATTGGAAACAGGTGAGTGTCATGATTGGGTTTAAAGGGACCATCCCCAAAAGGCTCAGTCGTTCACAAGCAAGGATGGGGTAAGGTTCACCACTTTGTGAAGTACTGATATACACCTTGTGGTGCAACCTAGACACATCTTCAGTGATATAACCGGGGTCACGAAGTGTTTAGGGTCTTACATCAGACACCCTCATCCGGATGACTCACCCCTGGCTGGGTCATCTGGATGAGGGTGTCTGATGTAAGACCCGAAACACTTCGTGACCCCGGTTACCTTTGGCAACGTCCATCTCCCAAGGTCTTTGAGCAGTAGCTGAGGATATGTTCTAAAGATCCCCTTTTCTGGTAGAGTTGGCATGCATGTGAATCCACCAGGCCCCAGGTGAACAGGTTGGCAGGGCTCGGGAGGATGTCATACACTGACTGGACTAAGAACTTGAAATGGTGTGTTTCCACTTTCCAGAGTTCTGCCTAGGTGATCTTATGGCCAACTGTATGTTCCCACTTGGCCCACCATTCAGCTGATGTGCACTTCCTCTACCTCGGCACGTACATCCTCCTGGATCAGCTTCCACTTCTCCTTTCTGCTGGCTTTGCTGTAGCTGGGTTTGGGATTGCTACCTAGCATGGCCCGGCCAGTAGCCACCGTGCTGACCAGGATGCTGTGACACAACCTTGCCTCCGCACACTCCACTGCCTCCTTGGCACGCCACTTCCATCCTGTTCTAACGTCTATACCTGCAGAGGAGACTTTGGTGTTGTCCGAATCTCTATTGAGCAGGACTTCTCTGGCTCGTGTCACCTTGAACTACAGACTGCTGAATGGGAGCTGCAGCTTGGTGTTGTGCCCAAAAAGTGCAATGCTGCTTAGGTTATGTGGCAGGCCCAGCCACCTGCGTAGGAACTGGCTGATCTTCTGCTCAAATCTCTCCATGATGGTAATCAGGACTTAGACCCTAACCCTAACCCTGGCACTGATTTTGTTGTTACCGCGAGATCATCCATAAATGCTCTAATCTGGGGTTGTCTGGTACCAGATCTGGACAGTGGACCTCTGCCCTCCACTTCTGCTGACTTCACAAGCATGTTCATGGCCAATGCAAACAGGGACACCGAGATTGTGCAGCTGGTGATGAGACCCTTCTCCAGCCAATGCCACTCTGATGTTGAGGTCCCAGAGGACAGCCTCAAACTAAATCCCGATCCCTTAGGCGGCACTACATTAAAAATTGACAACATTCTGTAATGGATATTACCACATGGGCTCAGGAACACTTCAGAAAAACATTGTCAGTTAACACAGTTTGTTGGTCCATCTACAAGTTCAAGTTAAAACTCATGCAAAGAGAAAGACATACATTCACATGGCATTCCATGGCATGTGTAACTTACACATCTGTGAAGGAACCATTAATGCTGTAAGGTACATGCAGGTTTTGGAGCAACATATGCTGCTATCCAAGAAACATCTTTTTCAGGGATGTCCCTGCTTATTTCAGCAAGACAATGCCAATGCCAAGCTACAACAGCATGGCTTCATAGTAAAATAATGCGGGTACTAGACTGACCTGCCTGCAGTCCAGACTTGTCTCCCATTGAAAATGTGTGGCGCTTTATGAAGCGCAAAAAATGATGGAGACCCCGGGCTGTTGAGCAACTAAAGTTGTACATTAAGCAAGAATGGGAAAGAATTCCACCTACAAAGCTTCAACATTTAGTGGCCTCATTTCCCAAACGCTTAATGAGTGTTGTTAAAAGGAAAGGTGATGTAACACATTGGTAAACATGCCACTGTCCCAACTGTTTTGGAATCTGCTGCAGGCATCAAATTCAAAATGAGTGTATTTGCAAAAGTGAGTATTTGCAAAAACAATAAAGTTTATCCGTTTGAACATCAAATATCTTGTCATTATAGTGTATTCAATAGAATATGTTGAAAAGTTTTTATTTATGTTTTACACAATGTCCCAACTTCATTGGAATTGGGGTTGTACATAATTTTTGTATAACACCAAGGTCTGAAGTGCGTTATTCTGCTTATACCATAATGATTTGCCAATAATTATTATTTTTTTTTTTATTAATTGTTACAAACCAGCAGGCCATGCCCACTTCTGTTACTCGCTCCTCCAGTCCCGCCTTCTAACCTTTCACCTCTCTCCTCACAGGGTGTGGCTGTAATCACTTCCTGATTCCTTTCTATATCTATAGCTCATTTTCCAGACTGGCTTCGCAAAGTATTGGTTTGCCCAGCCTACCTTACCGAGCGTTTTTCCCCGTTCTAGCTATCTAGCATAATATCTCGTTTTGTTCACTTCTCCGTATCTTTGTGTGGCGAGTGCGTGTTTGATCTGTGTTTGTTCCCCAGTGAGTTTGCTGTGAGTGTGTTTGGCATTTGGTTGTGCTCCCCGTGCGTTTGTTGCACGTGTGTTTGTGTGCTTGGGTGTGGTTGCTGTTTGTTTGTCTCCTTCTTGTCCCGTGCTCCTGTTTACGTTCATTTATTTAGTTAGATCTCTTTTCTTTTCTCCCTTTCTCTGTTTAGGAGCTTCCTTTTTATTTGCAGTGTGTCGGCTCGGCTGGCTGCGGTGCATTGGTCTCGCAGCGCCCCAGTGCCCCAGCCAGCGCACTCGCGTGCTGGTTTATGTTAGATCTGTATGCCAGTGTATATAGATTACTAACGCCTCCTCTCTCTTTACCTGTGCTCTTTTTAGGTACTAACTTTGGGCT